>CM053027.1:338994998-339028679 GCA_028564925.1 Lithobates sylvaticus
TTACATATGTTGGCGCAACATACGTATGCGTTTGCTTCTGCGTGCGAGTACGGGGGCACTTTAATTTTATTTATTTTTTTATTGTTTATTTTATTTAGATTTTTACACTTTCCCTTAAAAAAAATTTTTTGATCAGTTTTATTCCTATTACAATGTAAACATCCCTTGTAATAAGAATAGGGCATGACAGGTCCTCTTTACAGGGAGATATGGGGTCTATAAGTCCCCAGATCTCTCCTCTAGGCTTTAAATCCTGAGATCAAAAAAAAAAAAAGAAGCGATCTCAAACACGGCAGGGTTTACATCTACCGGCGCCGGAAGGGATGTCATAACGTCGCGCTTGGCCTCCGAAGGTCATAGAGATGGCCATGGACCTTCTGCTCCTCAGCCAGCTCTATGGTAAACAGCCGCTATGATTGTTTTTACATTGCAGGGAATCACCAGCAGAAAAGAATGATATCTGGCTGATGCCTGTAGCTGCAGGCATTATTCAGATATCACCACTTATAGCCACAGTTATACCTCAAAAAATATTTTTGCCAGAAGTTGTGTGAATTCAGGCCTATATATTCATTGTTGTAACAGTGGGTATTATTTATAGTAATGCCCCAGATGAAAATGGATTATTTTGCCCTTTAGCAACAAAAATTGTTCAATAATAGCTTCAGAACACATTTGAATGTGATTGTCACCTTATGGGCAATAATGGATAGACCGGAAAAAAAAATGGCAACCTTTCAATCTAAAATTGACAGGAGGATGGACACTTAGAGGTCCAACCCATTAAAAGGCAAACACAATACAAAATTCCCCTACACTTAGCTGTACCTTTACCAAAGAAAACCTGTCTATTTGGCTTTAGTTGCATATATTTGCAAATATCGATGGGTCCTTCCTGTCTTTATTTATATTTTATTCAAACTTTACCATGTGTTGTACTCACCTGCAAATAGTTTGCCAAGTGCAGTGAGAAGAGATCATCCTTTGCGCAGCGAAGCAATGTGGCTCCCATGTTTGAAGTGGTGTTGTGTAGATCAAAAGCAAAATCAAAAGCTGACACTCCAGATCCATATTGCTGATTAATTTCTCTTGCTCGTTTGACTTCATATGGATCACCTTCAGATCCTGGAGAGCTGAAACAAGAATAAACAAATTGTTGACTGGGTAATGTCAGACAAGTGTGCAATGAGGAAGACGTCAGACGGAACGCGTTAACATTTCACAATGTTGCAACTGCTGTAGTGCTTTAATAAAACTGAATAACGAGAAGCATTTGTGTTGCTGGCTCCTTGACTTTATGAATGTTAGACAAGTGGCCTTTGTTTAAGGTTACAGCCACCCCCTAGAGCAGTCACAATTTTTGGGGGAAAACAGGTTTGTTTCCAACTTATGCACAATTTATTTTTGCAGTTCACTTATTTTGTGACCATTGATTTTTTGTCCATACATCTACTACAGTAATGGAATATTCAGGAACAAAGGCAGACAGACAAGAAGTGTCCTTTACTTTATCTCTGCACAAGACAAATCTAAGTTTCCAGGGTCAACACAGCGGGAAATAAAAGCTGGCATTTCACATTGTTGCACATTTTGACAATATTTTCAATTTGATACTAGGCCGGGGATAGCTGTGTAACAAAAGGTCAATGCCTCAAACGGACAAAGATAAATGACAGAGTGGCTGTCTTGTGTGGAAAACAAAAACACATCTACCATAAGTGCATATAAACAATGAACTGTTAATGCATATGATTAGTGCCTGTAAAAAATAAATAAGATAAAATAAATGGAAATGTCCACCGTGCAAGAACACACTTCAAATGAATAAATGTCCCAATATGATAAACAGGTGTGAATCTCAATAACGAGTGAGCACCAACAAAGAATAACTTGGACTGGATCCTCTTTCAGTATTCAGATCGATAAAGAAAATAGATGTATGCTTACCAAAGCAAGTGGACTCCCTGTCAGCGACAGGAAAGTCAAACAAGCCTGTAGTATCCAGACACCGATGGATGGAACATCACTGGCACGAACCGATGTAATCCGTGGACTTCTCACTGGGAGATGGTGGAACCGGTCCTCCAGGACCCAAGATGGAAACTGGTACACGGCTACGAACACGGGACCACGAACTCCAAACGGTCAGACCGGACAGCAGGCAGGGTTTGAGAACTGATGGCCAAAGACCACTGGGGATGAGGTCAAGGCTCTCATATGATGTTTGTCAAAAAGCATGTGGAGAGAGAAGAAAGGAGGGGAACTCCAATAGTGCAGATCAGCATGGAAGGTTTTATTGAAAGAAAACCACCAATACAAAAAATAAAATAATAAAAGTGATCACGATTAAAGGTTAAAAGCAGTATGGGGATAGGTGAGACCTCGCCCTACGCGTTTCGTCTTAGACAGACTTCAACTGGGGCATCTACCTGTTCCCCCACACTGCAGACATATATATAGATGTTCATAAAATAACAACCAATCATCAAATGCCCATACTTGGTATTCTGGAAGTATTGATTGGCTCTGAAAGCATCATGTGACAGGAAGTAGGGATGAGAATAGGTTATGTGGCCAATCCACTATCAGACCAGACCAGAAGAACAAAGTGTATGGTGGAAACCACCCACGTGTTCCATCCATTCTCATGAGGCTCCTCCCAGACACATGGTGATTTTGGCGCCAAATTCTCTCACCCAATCGGCAGGACGATGAACTAACGTCCAATGGAGTGGGCCACTCCGATTCCACTGTGACAATGAAGGCTCGAGGAACACCAGATCTGATTGGTCTAGTAGATGACCAATCAGAGGAAGCGAAAACCAGGCATCCAATCCCGGGCAGAGAGAAGTCTGGAGTTGGTTTGGCGCCAAAAAGTGATGACAACGTGATGACGCTCGCTGCGTCCCTCCATCGGAAGTGACGCAACGGGGACAGAGTGAACGTGAGACGCCCCGGCATATGGGGAAAGACGCCAACAGCGTCGAACTCCGTCTTGGCGTAATGACGTCACCCGTCTGAGAACGTCCGACATCAACCCAAAGCTCAATCTATGCGTAATGGCGTCAGACGTCCATACATGTCCGGTGTCAGCCTCATCACGTGGCCGGCACGGAACTAGACATCAAAACAAAGGGCCCAAAAGGATATCTAAACAAACATAAAATAAAACTTTTTACATGTTACCAAGAGATCATGTATTGAAATTATAATTCAAAAAGGAAATCTCTTCCCTTTAGAGGGCCTCGTTATAACACCTAGGGTGCAGGTATGACACCCTGACCCCTAGTGTTAGGAGGTATGAACAACAAGTCAGGAATACCTAAAATATGCACAGAAAAACTGAGATGAACAGTACATAGTGTGGAACGCGGGCCAGCGCCATCATGTGGTTGAAACCCATAGTACATTTCACAGTAAATAATCTTTCTATACAAATTGTGCCTAACAAACAAAGAGAAAGGGGCCCTCTACAAAGCATAAAGGTGTGGATAAAACCTTTCTCGGTTTGCACAATATATGATACATGGCAGATATCAAGTGTATATACATACATAAACGGGACTGGGACAACTCTAGCGAAAACCAAAAATATGACAAGAGGTCAGATGGAGGGAATAAACTCAGGATGAATTAATGAAAGAATTTATATCCCACTCAACGTTTAACCCAAACGGCGAGTAGGTGCGAAGCTCATAGATCCAATAAGTTTCAAGACGGGATACCCCGCGTAGGCGGGATTCACCTCTCCAATGAGGAATGAACTGGTCTATGATCAAAAATTGTGTTCCAATGGGATTGCGGTCATGGGTCTCTAAATAGTGGCGAGGGACACTGGTTTGTTTTCCCCTTTTTTATGTTGTTTATATGCTCGTTGACACGAACAGAAAAGGTCCTGATTGTGCGTCCAATATATTGTTTCTTGCAAGGGCAAGTAAGAAGATACACGACATATTGGGTCGCACAAGTCATAAAACGCTGTATGGGATAGATGCGTAAAGTGATAGAGGATTGAAAAGTATCACTCTTTCGCCTCCCGCAAGTATTATGCAAACAAACGTTGCACTTGCGGCAGGGAAAATAACCCTTGCATTGAAAAAAGAAAGAGGGCCTTTTCGGGGGATCGATAACATTAGGGGCAACTTGGATGGATCTAGCGCCCCTAAAGATAACACCAGCCGTCTCTGGGAGTGCTGGACCCAAAACTTTATCGTTTTGGAGTACTCCCCAATGCCTCTTCACAATCTCTTTGATTTGTCTTGACTGTGTGGAGAAGGTGGTGAAAAGAGACCACTTGAACTTATCGTCAGTAGGCTTTTTGGGTTTAACCTCGAGTAGGGTTTTGCGATCGATTTGTTGAATACGGTCAATCTCCACATCAAGATCCTCAGATTTATAACCTTTTTCTAGGAAGCGTTGTTTCAGAACCACCGCCTGTGTGGAGAAATCGTCCACCTTAGTACAGTTCCTCCGTAAACGGAGGAACTGACTGCGTGGTACCGATCGGAGCCATTGGGGATGGTGACAGCTATCGACCGGAATGTATCCATTCCGGTCGGTAGGTTTAAAATATGTAACAAATTCCAAACTGTGGTCAGTCGCCTTAATCTCAAGATCCAGAAAGCTAACACGGGAGGTGCTAGCCTCATGGCTCAGACGAATGCCCCTGTCGTTGGTATTGAGATGGACAATAAAGGCATCCAAGGATTCGCGGCTGCCCCTCCAGAGGAGGAGGATGTCGTCTATGTACCTCGCCCAGAAAACTAATTCTGGTCTCTTGAGGGCATAGACGACATCCTCCTCCCACTTGGCCATGAACAAATTTGCAAGACTGGGGGCAAACTTGGTCCCCATGGCCACCCCACGTGTCTGCAAATAAAACTTGTCCTGGAACCAAAAGTAGTTGTGCTGTGCCGCGAACCTCAGAAGGTCCATAATAAAATTCCGCTGTAAGGGGGATATACGGGTGTCCCTAGACAGATAGTATTCGACTGCCTCAAATCCCAAAGTGTGTGGAATGCATGTATAAAGAGCAGCCACATCCGCTGTGGCCAATATCATATCATCTTGATACACAATAGATTCCAACTTCCTGATAGTATCTCCAGTGTCTTTCAAAAAGGAGGGAACCAATCTCACTAGGGGCTGCAGATAGAAATCCACATACTTCCCTATTCTGGCTGTAACAGAATCTATCCCGCTAACTATTGGCCGTCCTGGAGGGTGGACGGGATTTTTATGGATCTTGGGAAGATAGTACATGGCGGAACATATTTTAAGCCCCTATCAAGAACTAGTTTCTCTGCTTCTGTTAGATTAACTGTGCTTAAATTGAATATACCTGAACAGGTCAAGTTCTTTTTCTTTTGGCTTTGGATCCGCCACCCACCTCGTGTCCCTCGTTTCCTTTTGGATTTCCCGGGTATTCTTGTGTAGACCTGGGAAAATCCGAGGGGTGGGGGCGTCCATTGCCATTTTGATTATAGCCATATGGAGAGCGGGGATGAAAATCTTCATCTCTCTCCATATGTCTATAGGTGTCCTATTCAAACGGATCCAACTTCACGTTTCAAGAGGGCCCTCACCGCACTAATAGAGGAAGGTTTTTCCCTAGGGATTCTAAACAAAAAAGAAAAATGTTTTTTGATACCACTGGTCCCACGTATCCCCGCCATGTACTATCTTCCCAAGATCCACAAAAATCCCGTCCACCCTCCAGGACGGCCAATAGTTAGCGGGATAGATTCTGTTACAGCCAGAATAGGGAAGTATGTGGATTTCTATCTGCAGCCCCTAGTGAGATTGGTTCCCTCCTTTTTGAAAGACACTGGAGATACTATCAGGAAGTTGGAATCTATTGTGTATCAAGATGATATGATATTGGCCACAGCGGATGTGGCTGCTCTTTATACATGCATTCCACACACTTTGGGATTTGAGGCAGTCGAATACTATCTGTCTAGGGACACCCGTATATCCCCCTTGCAGCGGAATTTTATTATGGACCTTCTGAGGTTCGCGGCACAGCACAACTACTTTTGGTTCCAGGACAAGTTTTATTTGCAGACACGTGGGGTGGCCATGGGGACCAAGTTTGCCCCCAGTCTTGCAAATTTGTTCATGGCCAAGTGGGAGGAGGATGTCGTCTATGCCCTCAAGAGACCAGAATTAGTTTTCTGGGCGAGGTACATAGACGACATCCTCCTCCTCTGGAGGGGCAGCCGCGAATCCTTGGATGCCTTTATTGTCCATCTCAATACCAACGACAGGGGCATTCGTCTGAGCCATGAGGCTAGCACCTCCCGTGTTAGCTTTCTGGACCTCGAGATTAAGGCGACTGACCACAGTTTGGAATTTGTTACATATTTTAAACCTACCGACCGGAATGGATACATTCCGGTCGATAGCTGTCACCATCCCCAATGGCTCCGATCGGTACCACGCAGTCAGTTCCTCCGTTTACGGAGGAACTGTACTAAGGTGGACGATTTCTCCACACAGGCGGTGGTTCTGAAACAACGCTTCCTAGAAAAAGGTTATAAATCTGAGGATCTTGATGTGGAGATTGACCGTATTCAACAAATCGATCGCAAAACCCTACTCGAGGTTAAACCCAAAAAGCCTACTGACGATAAGTTCAAGTGGTCTCTTTTCACCACCTTCTCCACACAGTCAAGACAAATCAAAGAGATTGTGAAGAGGCATTGGGGAGTACTCCAAAACGATAAAGTTTTGGGTCCAGCACTCCCAGAGACGGCTGGTGTTATCTTTAGGGGCGCTAGATCCATCCAAGTTGCCCCTAATGTTATCGATCCCCCGAAAAGGCCCTCTTTCTTTTTTCAATGCAAGGGTTATTTTCCCTGCCGCAAGTGCAACGTTTGTTTGCATAATACTTGCGGGAGGCGAAAGAGTGATACTTTTCAATCCTCTATCACTTTACGCATCTATCCCATACAGCGTTTTATGACTTGTGCGACCCAATATGTCGTGTATCTTCTTACTTGCCCTTGCAAGAAACAATATATTGGACGCACAATCAGGACCTTTTCTGTTCGTGTCAACGAGCATATAAACAACATAAAAAAGGGGAAAACAAACCAGTGTCCCTCGCCACTATTTAGAGACCCATGACCGCAATCCCATTGGAACACAATTTTTGATCATAGACCAGTTCATTCCTCATTGGAGAGGTGAATCCCGCCTACGCGGGGTATCCCGTCTTGAAACTTATTGGATCTATGAGCTTCGCACCTACTCGCCGTTTGGGTTAAACGTTGAGTGGGATATAAATTCTTTCATTAATTCATCCTGAGTTTATTCCCTCCATCTGACCTCTTGTCATATTTTTGGTTTTCGCTAGAGTTGTCCCAGTCCCGTTTATGTATGTATATACACTTGATATCTGCCATGTATCATATATTGTGCAAACCGAGAAAGGTTTTATCCACACCTTTATGCTTTGTAGAGGGCCCCTTTCTCTTTGTTTGTTAGGCACAATTTGTATAGAAAGATTATTTACTGTGAAATGTACTATGGGTTTCAACCACATGATGGCGCTGGCCCGCGTTCCACACTATGTACTGTTCATCTCAGTTTTTCTGTGCATATTTTAGGTATTCCTGACTTGTTGTTCATACCTCCTAACACTAGGGGTCAGGGTGTCATACCTGCACCCTAGGTGTTATAACGAGGCCCTCTAAAGGGAAGAGATTTCCTTTTTGAATTATAATTTCAATACATGATCTCTTGGTAACATGTAAAAAGTTTTATTTTATGTTTGTTTAGATATCCTTTTGGGCCCTTTGTTTTGATGTCTAGTTCCGTGCCGGCCACGTGATGAGGCTGACACCGGACATGTATGGACGTCTGACGCCATTACGCATAGATTGAGCTTTGGGTTGATGTCGGACGTTCTCAGACGGGTGACGTCATTACGCCAAGACGGAGTTCGACGCTGTTGGCGTCTTTCCCCATATGCCGGGGCGTCTCACGTTCACTCTGTCCCCGTTGCGTCACTTCCGATGGAGGGACGCAGCGAGCGTCATCACGTTGTCATCACTTTTTGGCGCCAAACCAACTCCGGACTTCTCTCTGCCCGGGATTGGATGCCTGGTTTTCGCTTCCTCTGATTGGTCATCTACTAGACCAATCAGATCTGGTGTTCCTCGAGCCTTCATTGTCACAGTGGAATCGGAGTGGCCCACTCCATTGGACGTTAGTTCATCGTCCTGCCGATTGGGTGAGAGAATTTGGCGCCAAAATCACCATGTGTCTGGGAGGAGCCTCATGAGAATGGATGGAACACGTGGGTGGTTTCCACCATACACTTTGTTCTTCTGGTCTGGTCTGATAGTGGATTGGCCACATAACCTATTCTCATCCCTACTTCCTGTCACATGATGCTTTCAGAGCCAATCAATACTTCCAGAATACCAAGTATGGGCATTTGATGATTGGTTGTTATTTTATGAACATCTATATATATGTCTGCAGTGTGGGGGAACAGGTAGATGCCCCAGTTGAAGTCTGTCTAAGACGAAACGCGTAGGGCGAGGTCTCACCTATCCCCATACTGCTTTTAACCTTTAATCGTGATCACTTTTATTATTTTATTTTTTGTATTGGTGGTTTTCTTTCAATAAAACCTTCCATGCTGATCTGCACTATTGGAGTTCCCCTCCTTTCTTCTCTCTCCACATGCTTTTTGACAAACATCATATGAGAGCCTTGACCTCATCCCCAGTGGTCTTTGGCCATCAGTTCTCAAACCCTGCCTGCTGTCCGGTCTGACCGATTGGAGTTCGTGGTCCCGTGTTCGTAGCCGTGTACCAGTTTCCATCTTGGGTCCTGGAGGACCGGTTCCACCATCTCCCAGTGAGAAGTCCACGGATTACATCGGTTCGTGCCAGTGATGTTCCATCCATCGGTGTCTGGATACTACAGGCTTGTTTGACTTTCCTGTCGCTGACAGGGAGTCCACTTGCTTTGGTAAGCATACATCTATTTTCTTTATCGATCTGAATACTGAAAGAGGATCCAGTCCAAGTTATTCTTTGTTGGTGCTCACTCGTTATTGAGATTCACACCTGTTTATCATATTGGGACATTTATTCATTTGAAGTGTGTTCTTGCACGGTGGACATTTCCATTTATTTTATCTTATTTATTTTTTACAGGCACTAATCATATGCATTAACAGTTCATTGTTTATATGCACTTATGGTAGATGTGTTTTTGTTTTCCACACAAGACAGCCACTCTGTCATTTATCTTTGTCCGTTTGAGGCATTGACCTTTTGGCACTTCTCAGTGCATTTTTTTAGGTTTAGCGCTACATTTCCACTCCCACCATTGATAGAATTTTCGTCACATTTTTATGTAGCTGCTGAGGGGTCACACCTGTTATTTTAGTCATTCACTAAAGTTTAGCGCGATATTGTTCCTTCCAATAACACATAGCTGTGTAACAAACAGCTAGAAGAAGCTATGTAACACTCGTTATTTTTCCTCGTGTGGAAATATTATTGACAAAGTGTGTTGTCTAAAAATAGGAATTTTGTATTGTATTGTATGTCTTGGGAGATTAATAGGTATTTTTCTGTTTTTACAACCTTTTAAAAGAAATGAAACATGGGTAAGTATGTATTGCAGTGATGTACTGCATATGTTTTTTTTTGTCCTACCATACACTAAGCATAATCATGAAAGTTAAAGTTTAATGGTTTGCTATGCAGTTTATATTGCCCTGTTAAACAATGTTTGATTAGTTATGACTGTGATGAACTTTAAGCTTTTTTTTTTAAATGCAGCCTTCACTGGCAAAATTAACATACACGATATTGTCAAAAAGTATTGGGACGCATGCCTTTACACTCACATGAATTTTAATGGCATCCCCTTCTTAATCCGTAGGGTTCAATATTGAGTTGGCCCACCCTTTGCAGCTATAAAAGCTTCAACTCTTCTGGGAAAGCTGTCCACAAGGTTTAGGAGTGTGTCATTGGGAATGTTTGACCATTCTTCCAGAAGCGCATTTGTGAGGTCAGGCACTGATGTTGGATGAGAAGGACTGGCTCACAGTCTCCACTATAATTCATCCCAAAGGTGTTCTATCGGGTTGAGGTCAGGTCAGGTCAGTCAAGTTCCTCCATCCCAAACTCGCTCATCTTAATCCTCTTGTATTTTATTGTATTATAACTGTATTGTCTCCCTTTTTATATTGTAAAGCGCTGCGTAAACTGTTGGCGCTATATAAATCCTGTAATAAATAAATAAATAAATCCATGTCTTTATGGACCTTGCTTTGTGCACTGGTCTAAATCATTTGGTGGAGGGAGGATTATGGTGTGTGGTTGTTTTTCAGGGGTTAGGCTTGGCTCCTTCATTCCAGTGAAGGGAACTCATAAGGTGTCAGCATACCAAGACATTTTGGACAATTTCATGCTCCTAATTTTTTTGGGAACAGTTTGGGGATGACCTTCCTGTTCCAACATAATTGTGCACCAGTGCACAAAGCAAGGTCCATAAAGACATGGATGAGCGAGTTTTGGGTGGAAGAACTTAGAGTGGAGACTGTTAGCCAGGCCTTCTCATCCACATCAGTGCCTAACCTCACAAATATGCTTCTGTAAGAATGGCCAAATATTCCCACCTTGTGGACAGGCTTCCCAGAAGAGTTGAAGCTGTTATAGCTGCAAAGGGTGGGCCAACTCAATAATGAACCCTACGGACTAAGACTGGGATGCCATTAAAGTTCATGTGCGTGTAAAGGCAGGGGTCACAATACTTTTGGCAATATAGTGCATCTCAATGCAAGTTAGTGTCATAAAATTACTCATGTGCACAGTACCATAGGATAGTAGAGCAGCAGCTCATTAGTCTGTCCAAATTAAATACATGACCACTCAGAAAAGCTTCTCCTTTGCAAGTATCAAACATGTGGATTTTTAGGTGTTATTTAAATCCAATTGAAGCTCAAACTTTTTGGTTTTGGATAGAGCAGGGAACAATTATAGCCTCTGACAGGTTTTTTTGTTTTTTTGCTGTTTACTGCCTGTGAAATGTCTGTATTTGAAGATTTCCTCCAATCTTCTGTTAGGCCCCTTTCACACTGGGGCTGGAGCCGCGGCGACGGTAAAGCAGCGCTATATTTAGCGCTGCTTTACCGTTGTTTTAGCCGCGGGATTTGGCCGCTTGTGGTGCGTTTTTACCCCCCGCGAGCGGCCGAAAAAGGGTTAAAATCCCCCGCAAAGCGCCGCCGTAGCGGTGTCCCATTGAAATCAATGGGTAGGAGCGGTATAGGAGTGGTGAATACACCACTCCTATACCGCTCCAAAGATGATGCTAGCAGGACTTTTTTTGCCATCCTGCTAGCGCACCGCTCCAGTGTGAAAGCCCGCCGGCTTTCACACTGGAGTGAATGGGGCCGGTTTTTTCAGGCGGCGTACAGGCGCTATTTTTAGCGCTGTACCGCCTGAAAACCGCCCCAGTGTGAAAGGGGCCTTAGAGTAGGAAGTAATGAGTAATCTACTTAATGGAGACAAGGACAAAAAATGTTTTAGTAGATCAGGAACAAGTTAGAGCATCATGACTACAAAAATGTCAGATCATTTACAAACTAATAACCAGAGAAAAGCAGAGTGAATTGGGCTAAATTGTCAATTTCGATCTGGAAATTTAAACTTTGCTCACTAAACTGTTTAGGTGAAATTTGCTTTGAAAATAATATTCTTTATTAGAGGGTGTGTTTTTAGGGTTTATATTGGGTAGTTTCTTTTTTAATTTCTGTAAAAAATAAAATTAAATATGGGTAATCAAGGCCATTTTATGAACAGCTCCAGAATAGTTAAATGGAGCTTCCACAATGTTCAGAAGCCTTATAAAGCACATTTCACCCTTAAAAATACCAAAAAACATCTCGATTTCACCTTACACATAGACTCAAGTTCATGCTTCCAAAATTGTGAAAGTTAACAGAAACCTTACTATTTAAAGCGATCTTCTGCCCAAAAAAAAATAATTAAAAGCCAGCAGCTACACATACTGCAGCTGTTGGCTTTTAACAATAGGACACTTACCTTTCCTGGAGTCCAGCAATGTCGGCACCACAGCTGTTTTCATCAGCTGTCAGGTGCTGCCTCGGCCATTGCGGGTAAGGGTACCCAGCAGTACATTAAGGCTTCACACCGGGAACCCATGTGCGAGGCCCCGCTCCTCTCTCCTACTGGCCCGGTGACAGGGAGAGGAGGAGGGAGCCCCGCAGTGATGTCACGGGCCTCAGCCCATTTCCGGAAGAGGGAACAGGATACCTGTCAAAGACGGGTATCCTGTCCCCCCTCCCCCGAAAGGTGCCAATTGTGGCACCGGAGGGGGAGAGGAGACAAATGAGAGGAAGTTCCACTTTTGGGTGGAACTCCGCTTTAAATTTATTATTTCACTCATAGAACTCAGGAACTGATTTCAGCTGAAATGTTCGGTAAATAGTACCCTATTCATGTAAAAAAAAGGTAATGAAATACATTACCTTAGTATTTCATTTGAAAAACAGCGATTGAGGTCTTGGTCTAAGAATCGGACGCATTTCTCCACAGCTAGTGGATTGGCTATGCAGGACTGTGCTGTAAATGTCTGTCTCTGTATCTCTGAAGGGTCTTTTAGCCAGTGTTTAGCAAGTGTGACTCCAGACATCTCATTTCCATGAGTACCTCCAAAAACCACCACTCTTGAAATTGGTGCATTGTAGACAAATGAGCTCATGATTTCACTGAAATTCACAAACATGAAAATGCACGTTATAATGCAGCATGCATGATAATTTCTTTCATTATACACAGAACATTGTAAAAGTAAATTAATTTAATGGGATTATAACATGTGGTCAGCTTTAGGATGGATCTAGTGAACTAAGATTTCCTAAATTATTTAGGATATTACATAATAAGCCTATTATTGAGTGCGCTAAAAAAAAAAAAAAAAAATCCTATATGTAATAGATATAGATAATTGAATTCAAGAATGTTAACACTGATTCCCATCAGAACTTTAAAAGATTCACAGCATACCTGAAAATAATCACAAAACATGTAAACTACAGTAGATATACTGGAAACGCAAGAGACCATATTTATGAAAACAGGTACAACTTTTCGGGTCAACCCAGATACTACAAATGTCGAATGGGTTACAGCGACAATTTATGAAGGTTCGTGGTCCACTCAAACTGTTGTAATGTGTGGACATACAAAGTCATATTGTACAACAGAGCTCATGCTAACTGTCCCTTTAACAAGAGGTCATCTAAGCATTCCTCAATGGGAATGCCACATGAGTGCAGTAGGGGTAATACTAGGGCTTGAGGAACACTGAGGCGCAAATGAGAGGCCAAAGGGTGGAGCCACAATTAGCAATGTAGGGAAAGTACAGGAAATGCTGATGCACTGGAAAAATTAGGACATGTAGGTATGTGTCCTTGATGTCGACAAAAACATAAAGTCTCCCTGGCGCAGGGAGGCGAAGACAGACCTGGTGGATCCTCTTTAGTCATTTCTGAACTCAAAAGAGGACATTCACTCTTTTGAGATTTAAGATGGGGTGGTTGCCCCTTTTTAATATTGGAATGATAAAGAGATTAGAAAAGGGATTGCCTAAAATGTATGCTGACAAAGACAGGATGGAAGAACTGAGAAGGCAAGAGCATAACTCCAGTCAGTAGCCCTTGGAACCCATTTCCTGAACATAAGCTGCAGTACAGTGGTGTGAAAAAGTGTTTGCCCCCTTCCTCTTTCCTGTTCCTTTGCATGTTTGTCACACTTAAGTGTTTCGGAACATCAAACCAATTTAAACAATAGTCAAGGACAACACAAGTAAACACAAAATGCAATTTGTAAATGAAGGTGTTTATTATTAAAGGTGAAAAAAAATCCAAACCATCATGGCCCTGTGTGAAAAAGTGATTGCCCCCCTTGTTAAAACATACTATAACTGTGGTTGTCCACACCTGAGTTCAATTTCTCTAGCCACACCCAGGCCTGATTATTGCCACACCTGTTCACAATCAAGGCATCACTTAAATAGGAGCTGCTTGACACAGTAAGGTCCACCAGAAGATCCTTAAAAGCTACACATCATGCCGAGACCCAAAGAAATTCAGGAACAATTGAGAAAGAAAGTAATTGAGATCTATCAGTCTGGAAAGGGTTATAAAGCCATTTCCAAAGCTTTGGGAATCCAGCGAACCACAGTGAGAGCCATTATCCACAAATGGCGAAGACATGGAACAGTGGTCAAACCTTCCCAGGGTTGGCCGGCCGCCCAAAATTACCCCAAGAGCGCAGCGACGACTCATCCAAGAGGTCACAAAAGACCCCACAACAACGTCCAAGGAACTGCAGGCCTCACTTGCCTCAGTTAAGGTCAGCGTTCATGCCTCCACCATCAGGAAAAGACTGGGCAAAAATGGCCTGCATGGCAGAGTTCCAAGGAGAAAACCACTGCTGAGCAAAAAGAACATCAAAGCTCGTCTCAATTTCTCCACAACACATCTTGATGATCCCCAAGACTTTTGGGACAACATTCTGTGATGGGACAAAAGTGGAACTCTTTGGAAGGTGTGTGTCCAAGTATATCTGGCGTAGAAGGAACACTGCATTTCAGAAAAAGAACATTATACCAACAGTAAAATATGGTGGTGGTAGTGTGATGGTCTGGGGCTGTTTTGCTGCTTCAGGACCTGGAAGACTTTCAGTGATAAAAGGAACTATGAATTCTGCGGTCTACCAAGAGATCCTGAAGGAGAATGTCTGACCATCTGTTCGTGTACTCAAGCTGAAACGAATTTGGGTTCTGCAGCAGGACAATGATCCTAAACACACCAGCAAGTCCACCACCGAATGGCTGAAGAAAAACAAAATGAAGACTTTGGAGTGGCCTAGCCAAAGTCCTGACCTGAATCCTATTGAGATGTTGTGGTATGACCTTAAAAAGGCCGTTCATGCTCGAAAACCCTCTAATGTAACTGAATTAGGACAATTCTGCAAAGATGAGTGGGCCAAAATTCCTCCAGGACGCTGTAAAAGCCTCATTGCACGTTATCGCAAACGCTTGGTTGCAGTTGTTGCTGCTAAGGGTGGCCCAACCAGTTATTAGGTTTAGGGGGCAATCACTTTTTCACACAGGGCCATGATGGTTTGGATTTTTTTTCACCTTTAATAATAAACACCTTCATTTACAAATTGCATTTTGTGTTTACTTGTGTTGTCCTTGACTATTGTTTAAATAGGTTTGATGTTCCGAAACACTTAAGTGTGACAAACATGCAAAGGAACAGGAAATGAGGAAGGGGGCAAACACTTTTTCACACCACTGTATGTGTATGCAACCATAAAAGGTTAATAAACTCCCTCCACCCTGTAAAGTCTGGGCACACCTTCATGTAGAGGAAAGCTGGTTTGAGATTTTTTCCCAGAGTAAGCACCAAGGCTTGCAGGTGGACAGGGAACCAGGCAAGGAGGATCACGATGAGAATGTTGAGGAAGTGAACGAATGGAACATTTCTTAATAATCAGAGAATTGGATTAGTGATGGGTGAACTGAACAAACAATGTTTGTCAAACCCAGCGGGAAATCTGAAAACCCTGAACATAGCAGTGAACCCCACTAAAGTCCATAGAAGCCAAAAGCTTTTTTTTTTCCTGGCCTTTTTTTAAGGCCAATTTTCAAGCTTTTGTTTAAAAAAAAAACATGGGTAACTGGGCACTTCCATGAGGGACATGTATGAATGCAAAAGTTTAAAAAAAATACTTTTTAGTCGGAGCGAGCATTTAAAGGATACAGAAAACTATAAATAGCATGCCTGGGGGATGGCTTAAAGTTGTTGTAAACCCCTACATATACCCAGGGATTAAAATAGCCTGAGGTGATACACAGAGGTGAAACAAATACTTCTACATAGGTTGTACCTGTTGCAAGCCCTCTCTACTCTGCAGCCTTCCAAAACACACATTTTATACAGCATCTCTCAGCATTAGAAAGCATAGGGTGGGGATGTGATGTCACACACACACTGCAGAGTTTGAGTTCCCTGATATCTGATAGCTGAGTGGAGTGAAGGGACACACCCCCTGTACTCAACCCCCTGTAAACATACAGAGCTAGGGCTATGAATCACCTGCTGTGTGCTGGAGGAGGGCGGAGGTCTCCTAGGAGGCTGTTGTGTCTCTTTTCAGTGACTCATGCAGATAGCAGAGAGGTCAGGGAGGAATCACACTTTGGATTCAGGCTAGTAAACACTATAGAAGGATGTGTTTAGTTCATTTTTCATCTCTGAGGTTTACAACCACTTTAAACCTGCACATGAAGTTGTGCACCAATAGGATGTACTTCTGCAAAAGGGACATTTAGCAAAAAAATTTAAAATAAAACTGCTAAATGATAGTTCTCAACCTGCTTCAATCTGTTTGCAAACAAAGTGACCGGGGGATCCTGGATGACATTGGTTAAATATGGTTTACGGACACATTTGGCCAATGGCATCACCCAAGATCCCCAGCTGCTCCGTGTACATTACCTCAGATGCTGGCAAGCTGTTATTTAGCAATAAGAGTCAGGCCCCTTTCACACTTATATGACTTGTCCCACGATTTGGGACTGCAAAGTAGCATGACAAGTCGTTCCCCATGATTTCCAATGACAGCCATTCATATTAGTACGACTTTGAGTCGTTCCGACTTCAAAGTAGTCCCTGCACTACTTTGGTCCGATTTTGATGCCACTTACACAGGCATTCCTTGAAATCACGGCAAAATCGTGGCAAAATCGCGGTAAAATCGCTCGAATTTGAAGTCGCACTAGTGTGAAAGGGGCCTCAGTGTTTTAACCACTTGACCACTGGGCACTTAAATCCCCTTAATAACCAGACCAATTTTCAGCTTTCGGTGCTCTCACACTTTGAATGACAATTACTCAAACATACAACACTGTACCTATTTGAAATTTTTGTCCTTTTTTTCACACAAATAGAGCTTTCTTTTGGTGGTATTTAATCACCGCTTTTTTTTTTTTTCCGCTATAAAAGAAAAAAGATGGAAAATTATGTAAAAAAAAATGCATTTTTATTCATTTGTGTTCTAAAATTTCGCAAATTAGTCATTTTTTCTTCATAGATTTTGGCCAAAATTAGTCCACAAGCTATGGTGCCAATCTCTGAAAATTGATCACACCTGATGTACTGATCTAATTTCTTGAGACCCTAACAAGCCAGGAAAGTACAAATACCCCCCCAAATGACCCCTTTTTGGAAAGTAGACATTCCAAGGTATTTAGTAAGATGCATGGTGCATTTTTTGAAGTTGTAAATTTTTCCCACAATTCTTTGCAAAATCAAGATTTTCTTTTCTTTTTTTTCACAAAATTGTTATATTAGCATGTTATTTCTCACACACAGCATATGCATAGCACAAATTACACCCCAAAACACATTCTACTACTCCTCCTGAGTATGGCGATACCACATGTGTGAGACTTTTACACAGTGTGGCCACATACAGAGGCCCAACATGCAGGGAGTGCCATCAGGCATTCTTGGAGCATAGATTACACATATCATTTCTTGACTACCTCTTACATTTTTGAAGGCCCTGGAGAACCAGGACAATGGAAACGCCCCAAAAATGACCTCATTTTGGAAAGAAAACAACCGAATGTATAATCTATGAGGCATATCGAGTCTTTTGAACATGTAATTTTTTTGGAAAATGTGTAAAGAAAATTGTGTCCATTTACACAATATTTCAAACACATAACATGTACATGGCAAAAATTACACCCCAAAATAGATTCTCCTACTCCTCCTGAGTACGGCGATACCACATGTGTGAGACTTTTCCACAGCGTGGCCACATACAGAGGACCAACATGCAGGGATCGCCGTCAGGTGTTCTAGGGACATAAGTTTCAAATCTAATTTGACTACCTATTACACATTTGTGAGGCATTGTAGTGGCATGGATGAGCATGAATGGGGATAGATGAGCCGTGGATGGGTATGGCTGAGCATGAATGAGTATGGATGGGTATAGATGGGATGGCTGGGTACGGCTGAGTATGGCTGGGTATGACTGAGTACGATTGAATATGGCTGGGTACGGCTGGGTATGGCTAATTATGGATGGGGGTGGATGGGATGGCTGAGCATGGATGGATGGATGAGTATTGCTGAGGATGGATGAGTATGGATGGGTATGCAGAGTATGGATATATGGGTATGCAGAGTATGGATAGATGGGTATGCAGAGTATGGATAGATGGGTATGCAGAGTATGGATAGATGGGTATGCAGAGTATGGATGGATGGGTATGCAGAGTATGGATGGATGGGTATGCAGAGTATAGATGGATGGGTATGCAGAGTATGGATAGCTGGGAAGGCAGAGCATGGCTGGGTATGCAAAGTATGGCCAGGTATGCAGAGTATGGCCAGGTATGCAGAGTATGGCTGGGTATTCAGAGCATGCAGAGTATGGCTGGGTATGCAGAGTATGGACGGGTATGCAGAGCATGCAGAGTATGGACGGGTATGCACAGGTATGCAGAGTATGGACGGGTATGCAGAGTATGGACGGGTATGCAGAGCATGGACGGGTATGCAGAGCATGCAGAGTATGGACGGGTATGCACAGGTATGCAGAGCATGGACTGGCCTACCGGGATACCGGGATATTTCCCGGTAGGCTGCCTGCCCTGGGGCCGCTTTGCGGCTGCGGTGCTCCCCTTAATCCCCTTTCTTCTGCTCCTGTGATCACGGAGCTGGCCGGGTCTGTGCTCTGCGGCCGCGCACCGCGCTGTAACACGGTCCCGCCCCCCTAGACTGGCTCATGTGATAGTAGAGAATCAGTGTTCCACCTATCACACGAGCCGGTCTATGGGGGCGGGACCGTGTTACAGCGCGGTGCGCGGCCGCAGAGCACAGACCCGGCCAGCTCCGAGATCACAGGATGAGAGATGGCTGTGAGTACAGCCATATATGTGTACCTGGATAGGGGATCGGCAGGGGGGCGGCATAAAGAGCAAATGAGCTTTCTATATTCCTCCATGCAGCCGCTGAATGCTTGGAGGAGGGAGAGGAGGAGAATCAAGCATTCAGCGGCTGCATGGAGGAATATAGAAAGCTCATCTCCTCTATATGCAGCCCCACTGCTTCTCCTCCTATCCAACTTCTTTTACTTCCCCCCCCTTCTCCTTGTGCTCCCCCCAGTGCTCTCCTCCCCCACCACACTCTCTAGCCCCCCCCCCACAGTTCTCTCAATCCTTGTTCTTTCTGCCTCCCCTGCTCTCTAGCGCTCCCCATCCCTCTCCAGCCCCCCCCCCCCTGCTTCCCACCCACCACAGTGCTCTCCAGCCCCCCCCTGCTTCCCACCCACCACTGTGCTCTCCAGCCCCCCCCCTGCTTCCCACCCACCACAGTGCTCTCCAGCCCCCCCCCCTGCCCCCCCCCTGCTTCCCACCCACCACAGTGCTCTCCAGCCCCCCCCCCTGCTTCCCACCCACCACAGTGCTCTCCAGCCCCCCCCCCCCCCCTGCTTCCCACCCACCACAGTGCTCTCCAGCCCCCCCCCCCTGCTTCCCACCCACCACAGTGCTCTCCAGCCCCCCCCCCCTGCTTCCCACCCACCACAGTGCTCTCCAGCCCCCCCCCCCCTGCTTCCCACCCACCACAGTGCTCTCCAGCCCCCCCCCCCCTGCTTCCCCCCCCCCTCCCAGCCCCCCCCCCTGCTTCCCACCCACCACAGTGCTCTCCAGCCCCCCCCCCCTGCTTCCCACCCACCACAGTGCTCTCCAGCCCCCCCCTGCTTCCCACCCACCACAGTGCTCTCCAGCCCCCCCCCCCCTGCTTCCCACCCACCACAGTGCTCTCCAGCCCCCCCCCCCCTGCCCCCCCCCCCCCCCCACAGTGCTCTCCAGCCCCCCCCCCTGCTTCCCACCCACCACAGTGCTCTCCAGCCCCCCCCCCCCCCCCCCTGCTTCCCCCCCCCCCCACAGTGCTCTCCAGCCCCCCCCCCCCCCTGCTTCCCACCCACCACAGTGCTCTCCAGCCCCCCCCCCCTGCTTCCCACCCACCCACCACAGTGCTCTCCAGCCCCCCCCCTGCTTCCCACCCACCACAGTGCTCTCCAGCCCCCCCCCCCTGCTTCCCACCCACCACATTGCTCACCAGCCCCCCCCCCCTGCTTCCCACCCACCACAGTGCTCTCCAGCCCCCCCCCCTGCTCCCCCCCAGCCCCCCCCCCCACCCCACAGTGCTCTCCCCCCCCCCCCCTGCTTCCCACCCACCACAGTGCTCTCCAGCCCCCCCCCCCCCCCCCCCTGCTTCCCACCCACCACCACAGTGCTCTCCCCCCCCCCCCCCCTGCTTCCCACCCACCACAGTGCTCTCCAGCCCCCCCCCCCCCCTGCTTCCCACCCACCACAGTGCTCTCCAGCCCCCCCCCCTGCTTCCCACCCACCACAGTGCTCTCCAGCCCCCCCCCCCCCCCCTGCTTCCCACCCACCACAGTGCTCTCCAGCCCCCCCCCCCCCCCCTGCTTCCCACCCACCACAGTGCTCTCCAGCCCCCCCTTCTTCCCACCCACCACAGTGCTCTCCCCCCCCCCCCCCCCTGCTTCCCCCCCCCCACAGTGCTCTCCAGCCCCCCCCCTGCTTCCCACCCACCACAGTGCTCTCCAGCCCCCCCCTGCTTCCCACCCCCACAGTGCTCTCCAGCTCCCACCCCAGTGCTCTCCCCACCCCCACAGTGCTCTCCAGCCCCCCCCGTGCTCTCCCCCCCACAGTGCTCTCCAGCCCCCCCCCGTGCTCTCCGCCCCTGTTCTTTCTGCCCCCGGTGCTCTCCAGCTCTCCCCATGAGTCTCCAGCCCCCCACCCCAGTGCTCTCCACCCCCCACAGTGCTGTTCAGCCCCCCCCTGCTTCCCACCCACCACAGTGCTCTCCCCCCCCCCCTGCTCCCCCCACCACAGTGCTCTCCAGCCCCCCCCCCTGCTTCCCACCCACCACAGTGCTCTCCAGCCCCCCCCCCCCTGCTTCCCACCCACCACAGTGCTCTCCAGCCTCCCCCCCCCCCCCTGCTTCCCACCCACCACAGTGCTCTCCAGCCCCCCCCCCCTCTGCCCCCCACCCACCACAGTGCTCTCCCCCCCCCCCCCCCTGCTTCCCACCCACCACAGTGCTCTCCCCCCCCCCCCCCTGCTTCCCACCCACCACAGTGCTCTCCAGCCCCCCCCCCTGCTTCCCACCCACCACAGTGCTCTCCAGCCCCCCCCCTGCTTCCCACCCACCACAGTGCTCTCCAGCCCCCCCCCCCCCTGCTTCCCACCCACCACAGTGCTCTCCAGCCCACCCCCCCCCCTGCTTCCCACCCACCACAGTGCTCTCCAGCCCCCCCCCCCTGCTTCCCACCCACCACAGTGCTCTCCAGCCCCCCCTGCTTCCCACCTACCACAGTGCTCTCCAGCCCCCCCCCCCTGCTTCCCACCCACCACAGTGCTCTCCAGCCCCCCCCCCCTGCTTCCCACCCACCACAGTGCTCTCCCCCCCCCCCCCTGCTTCCCACCCACCACAGTGCTCTCCAGCCCCCCCCCTGCTTCCCACCCACCACAGTGCTCACCAGCCCCCCCCAGCCCCCCCCTGCTTCCCACCCACCACAGTGCTCACCAGCCCCCCCCCCTGCTTCCCACCCACCACAGTGCTCTCCACCCCCCCCCCCTGCTTCCCACCCACCACAGTGCTCTCCAGCCCCCCCCCCCCTGCTTCCCACCCACCACAGTGCTCTCCAGCCCCCCCTGCTTCCCACCCACCACAGTGCTCTCCAGCCCCCCCCTGCTTCCCACCCACCACAGTGCTCTCCAGCCCCCCCCCTGCTTCCCACCCACCACAGTGCTCTCCAGCCCCCCCCCCCTGCTTCCCACCCACCACAGTGCTCTCCAGCCCCCCCCCCCCCCCTGCTTCCCACCCACCACAGTGCTCTCCAGCCCCCCCCCCCCCCTGCTTCCCACCCACCACAGTGCTCCCCAGCCCCCCCCCTGCTTCCCACCCACCACAGTGCTCTCCAGCCCCCCCCCCTGCTTCCCACCCACCACAGTGCTCTCCAGCCCCCCCCCCCTTCTTCCCACCCACCACAGTGCTCTCCAGCCCCCCCCCCTGCTTCCCACCCACCACAGTGCTCTCCACCCCCCCCCCCCCCTGCTTCCCACCCACCACAGTGCTCTCCAGCCCCCCCCTGCTTCCCACCCCCCACAGTGCTCTCCAGCTCCCACCCCAGTGCTCTTCACCCCCACAGTGCTCTCCAGCTCCCCCCCCCCCGTGCTCTCCGCCCCCACAGTGCTCTCCAGCCCCCCCGTGCTCTCCGCCCCTGTTCTTTCTGCCCCCGGTGCTCTCCAGCTCTCCCCATGAGTCTCCAGCCCCCACCCCAGTGCTCTCCACCCCCCACAGTGCTGTTCAGCCCCCCCGTGCTCCCCCACCCCTGTTCTTTCTGCCCCCGGTGCTCTCCAGCCCCCCCCACAGTGCTGTCCAGCCCCCACGTGCTCCCCACCCCTGTTCTTTCTGCCCCCGGTGCTCTCCAGCTCCCACCCCAGTGCTCCCCACCCCCCACAGTGCTCTCTAGCCCCCCTGTGCTCCCCACCCCCCACAGTGCTGTCCAGACCCCCATGCTTCCCACCCCTGTTCTTTCTGCCCCCGGTGCTCTCCAGCCCCCCCCCCCCCCCCAGTGCTCCCCACCCCTGTTCTTTCTGCCCCCGGTGCTCTCCAGCTCCCCCCACAGTGCTCTCCAGCCCCCCGTGCTCCCCACCCCCCACAGTGCTGTCCAGCCCCCCGTGCTTCCCACCCCTGTTCTTTCTGCCCCCGGTGCTCTCCAGCCCCCACCCAGTGCTCTCCACCCCTGTTCTTTCTGCCCCCGGGGGTCTCCAGGCCCCACCCCAGTGCTCTCCAGCCCCCCCACAGTGTTGTCCAGCCCCCCCGTGCTCCCCACCCCTGTTCTTTCTGCCCCCTGTGCTCTCCAGCTCCCACCCCAGTGCTCCCCCCCCCCCCACAGTGCTCTCCAGCCCCCCCCCCCGTGCTCCCCACCCCCCACAGTGCTCTCCAGCCCCCTGTGCTCCCCACCCCTGTTCTTTCTGCCCCCGGTGCTCTCCAGCCCCCACCCCAGTGCTCTCCACCCCTGTTCTTTTTGGCTCCCCCACCAGTGCTCTCTTAAGCTCCCCCCAGCACTCTCTCTCTCTCTCTCTCTCTCTCTCTCTCTCTATATATATATATATATACCCTATGTGATTTCATCTGTCTTATCTATATATAATACACTCTTCAAATGTGCTTTAAAACGTATGGTTTTCCCTTTCATGAACCAGGAAATAATGACGTTATGCTGTTGCGCTGGTATAATAATGCTGTGGGGCTGGTATGAACTTTTTTCCAGGGCTGGATTTTATTACCAGTCCGGCCCTGTATACAGAGCATGAACGGGTATGCAGAGCATGGACGAGTATGCAGAGCATTAACGAGTATGCAGAGTATGGACGGGTATGCAGCGCATGCAGAGTATGGCTGGGTATGCAGAGTATGGACGGGTATGCAGAGCATGGCTGGGATCGGTGAGCAGGGATGGATGGATGTCTCACTGAGCAGGCTGTGGGCACTACACATGCAGCCCACAGCGCTGCTGCCACCGATCTCTCCCCTCTCCACTCACAATGGACGGAGAGGGGATGGAGGAACCGGAAATCACAGCGGTTTGTTGACATGTGATCGCGCCATCATTTGACGGTGTGATCACGTGGTTATCAGCGGCCGGTCACGAAAGTTCTCGGATGCGCGCCCGAGGGGAATTCTGGGAGGACGTCCATGTACGCCCTCCCAGAGTTAACAAACCACCCTGTAGCCGTCATTGGGCCGGTTGTTAACTGGTTAATAAATGTGTCTTTTTGTTTACCATTTCCAATTTTTTGGTGAATGAGTAACAAGGGGTACTCGGGCCTCCTTTATCCACTTTCCAACCAGGGACATATCCATACGTCTCTGGAATTTTGGTGGTTATATCGAGAGGCAGCACAGGGCGGCACAGTGGTGTAGTGGGTAGCACTCTCGCCTAGCAGTAAAAAGGGTCGCTGGTTCGAATCCCAACCACCATCACACTACCTGCCTGGAGTTTGCATGTTCTCCCTGTGCCTGTGTGGGTTGAGTACTCTGGTTTCCTCCCACACTCCAAAGACATGCTGGTAGGTTAATTGGCTTCTGTCCAAAATTGGCCCTAGTATATGAATGTGAGTTGGGGACCTTGGATTGTGGGCTCCTTGAGGGTAGGGACTGATGTGAGTGTGCGATGTATGTGTGAAGCACTGCGTAAAATTGATGGTGCTATATGGGAACCTTAAATAAATAATAATATAATAGATGAGCATCTTAATGAGACACAATGTACAAGGATAGGGACAATTGTAGACACTCACTCAGGTTGAACTGGGTGGACTGGTGTCTTTATTCAACCTTAGTAACTACGATATGATGCCAGCAGTTAGAGTCATCACCCCGGTATTGTTTTTTAGAACCGACGGTCATCTCTCTTGTAAAAGCAATCCCTCCCACTGCCTTTCGCAGCTTGATCGGGCTCTCCCATACCACCAGGACAGCCAAACAAAGCCAGGATCGGCTCTGATCAGCTGTTTGCTATATTAACCCAAAAGCAACGACATGACATCACGTCCGGTTAACCTGGAGGTCAACAGCGGCATTTAAAAAAAAAAATCAAAAGCATTGAAAAACACCAATCTTGGTGTTTTAAATGCTTTTAAGGGCAGAGGAGGGATTTGGGGTACCTGTCACATGCCTATTGCTGTGACAAGGATGTTTGTATTCCTTGCGACAGCAATAAAAGTGAACAAAAAAAAATATATACATAAAGCAACAGTGTAAAAATAAAAAATAAATAAACTAAATGAATAACAATTTAAAAAAAATTGAAAGCGCCCCTCGTCCCTGCACACAACGGAGAACACGAACAAATGTCAGATCATGGACTGCAATTCTAGCACCAGACATCCTGTAAATCTAAAGTGGTAACCTGTAAAGGCTTTTAAAGCGTTGCCCATGGATAGTAAAATGTACGTTGTTTGTCGCTTTTGCACAGGCGTGCACAATTTAAAATTATTGACGGCGGAGCGGTGCGGCTCTTGTGGCGGGACGCCGTCATATGACGGCGTCTACATTTTGGCCACTAGGGGGCGCGCGCGCATGCCCGCCGCGTCGCTGGGGACCCGATGCACGTGCCCGGCGGCCGCGATGTCCGCCGGGCACCCACGATTGCCCAGTAACTGAGCAGGACGTGGATCTGTGTATGTAAACACACAGATCAACGTCCTGTCACTGGAGAGGAGACCGATGGTGTGTCCCTTGTACATAGGGACACCAATCGGTCCCCTCCCCCAGTCAGTCCCCTTCCCCCACAGTTAGAATCACCAACATAGGGAACACATTAACCCCTGCAGTGCCCCCTAGTGTTAACCCCTTCTCTGCCAGTCACATTTATACAGTAATCAATGCATTTTTATAGCACGGATCGCTGTATAAATGTGAATGGTTCCAAAAATGTGTCAAAAGTGTCCGATATGTCCGCCGCAATGTCGCAGTCATGATAAAAATCGCAGATCGCCGCCATTACTAGTAAAAAAAAAAATAATAAAAATGCTATAAATCTATCCCTATTTTGTAGACGCTATAACTTTTGCGCAAACCAATCAATATACGCTTATTGCGATTTTTTTTTTTAACAAAAATATGTAGAAGAATACGTATCAGCCTAAACTGAGGAAAAAAATTTGTTTAAAAAAAAAAATAATTGGATATTTATTATAATAAAAAGTAAAAAATATTATGTTTTTTCAAACTTGTCGCTCTTCTTTTGTTTATAGCGCAAGAAATAAAAACCGCAGAGGTGATCAAATACCACCAAAATAAAGCTCTATCTGTGGGGAAAGAATTAGAAAAAATTTATTTGGGTACAGCGTTGCATGACCGCGCAATTGTCATTCAAAATGCGACAGCACTGAAAGCTGAAAAATGGCCTGGTCAGGAAGGAGGTGTTCGTGCCTGGTAGGCAAGTAGTTAAACAATGGTGTCTACACACGTGCAACTGATGCAAGAGACACGCAAGATCTAATTTTGAAAGCCTTTAAACAGACCATCACAGCTTAATTGGAAATCTATAACCATTGCTGCAATAAGGAATAATTAACGATAATCACTGTAATCAAGGATAAAACAACTTCTCTGAATTGGGAGTAATAATCGCTGAAATAAATCTGAAATTGATCAGATTAATGTTCCCTTCAGAGAGGGTGTACAAACCACATCTGAACTGCTGAGGGCACCTGGCTTAACCAGAGTACTCTAGCTTGTCAATGGAAGGGTTTCAGAGAACAAAAGAGCAGAAGAAAACATGTCTGGAGAACACAAGCAAAAAAAAAAAAAGGTTTGTGGGTGAAGTTATCTTGTGCTGGCTAAAAGTACTTTTGTTTTCAATGTCCATTTCCCCTATAGGTGCCAATATAACCCGAAGGTAAAGACTTCCTGTGCCCCTTAATGAATGAAAAAAAAAAAAAACACCACATCTAAGGACTTGTAACTTGCAATATTTTACTTTTCCGCTCTTGGTTTTTGAGCTTAACACCTGTTAAAAAATTATTTGTCCAGCTTGTAGGCAGGTGCAGTGCAGCCTCCCTGCAAGGGTGTTGCTATGTTGCGGGTGCCGTGCAGCGGACAAGCCTGAACCAGGTTTCTCCGAGGCCTCCGTAGGTCTCTTCAGGAAAGTAGTATTGGATGTTGCTGCCCCGATTGACCTGGTAGCCATCTTTAAGGTGGGCAGTGCTTATAAAAAGCTCTGTCCCCTTGTGGTTGGGACACATGCCCAGTTCATCTCTATACATTTAAGGAGGGGTGGGCTTCCTCCAGGCATCCCTGCCCTTAATCTACCCAATATTTATATATATATATATATATATATATATATATATATATATATATATAGAGCCTCTAGATCGGGGTGGTTGCCATTTGTTTGTACGGTTATGGTGTGAAAGGATCCCCACTGTGAGTCCAGGACATTATGGACCATCCCAACCCCCCTGCTTCATGTGCATAACACTCTGCATTAACCTTAGCTGTAAATGCAGGTTGCACGCACAGGGAAATGTGTGCCTTGATATAAATAGAAGCTCCTGCAGTGCTGATCAGGGATAAGTACAGTGCCTTGAAAACGTATTTACCCCCCCCCCTTGGCATTTTTCGTGTTTTGTTGCCTCAAACCCTGGAATTAACATGGATTGTTTGAGGATTTGCATCATTTAATTTTGCAGAACATGCCCACAACTTTGAAGATTTTTTTTTTTTTTATTGTAAAGCAAACAACAAATAGGACAAAATAACAGAAAAAGTCAATATGCATTCACCCCCCTAAAGTCAATACTTTGTATAGCCACCTTTTACGGCTATCACAGCTCCAAGTCACTTTGGATAAGTCTCTATGAGATTGCCACATCTTACTACTGGGATTTTTGCCCATTCCTCCTTGCAAAACTGCTCCAGCTCCTTTAAGTTGGATGGTTTGAGCTTGTGAACAGCAATCTTTAAGTCTGACCACAGATTTTCTATTGGATTGAGGTCTGGGCTTTGACTAGGCCATTCCAACACATTTACATGTTTCCCCTCAAACCACTCAAGTGTTGATTTAGAAGTGTGTTTGGGGTCATTGTCCTGCTGGCAGGTGAACCTCTATCCTAGCCTCAAATCACACACTGAGTGGTACAGGTTTTGCTCAAGAATATCACTTTATTTAGCACCATCCATCTTTCCCTCAACTCTGACCAGTTTCCCAGTCCTGACTGCTGAAAAACAGCCCCACAGCATGATGCTGCCACCACCATGTTTCAATGTGGGGATAGTGTTCTTTGGGTGATGTGATGTGTTGGGTTTGCACCAGACAGCGTTTTCTTTGATTGCCAAAAAGTTCAATTTTAGTCTCATCAGACCAGAGCACCTTCCTCCATACATTTCGGGAGTCTCTCACATGCCTCACAATCCAGGTGACGAGGATTAATGCCCTCCTTGCCCGACCCGTGAGTTTTGGTGTGCGGCCGTCTCTTGGCAGGTTTGCTGTTGTGCCATGTTCTTTCCATTTGGTTATGATAGATTTGATGGTGCTCCTAGGGATCATCAATGATTTGGATTTTTTTTTTTTTTTTTTTTTTTTTTTATAACCTAACCCTGACTTGTACTTCTCAACAGCATTGTCCCTTACTTGTTTGGAAAGTTCCTTGGTCTTCATGGCAGTGTTTGGTTAGTGGTGCCTCTTGCTTAGGTGTTGCAGCCTCTGGGGCCTTTCAAAAATGTGTGTATATGTAATGACAGATCATGTGACACCTAGATTGCACACAGGTGGACATCATTTCACTAATTATGTGACTGCTAATTGGTTGCACCAGAGCTTTTTATGGGCTTCATAATAAAGGGGGCATACACAGGCACATGCCAATTATCAGCTTTTTACTTCTGACAAATAATTTTAGGTATATATTTTTCTAATTTTACTTTACCAACTTGTGTTCTGATCAATCACATATAATTCAGATTAAAAAAACATTGAACTAAAGGCTGTAATGTATCAAAATAGGTAAAAAGCCAAGGGGGTGAATACTTTTGCAAGGCACTGTACATTGAAGCTGCTACTAAAACACACCTGCATTTACCTCTATAACAAGCCTGTGTGTAAACTACTTGAATGTTATTCTCTAAAAGTTACATTTGCTTATTATAATCATTGCAACATTGTCAAGCCCAAAAAAAAAAATCAACTATATACTTATGCCAGGGTACAAACGTACATTATTTGTGGTTTACACAGCTCCTTAGCAATATAACCTTTGAGCCAATGTGCTTTAGGCTGTAAACCTCACAGGCATTTCAGGGTTTCATTTGCAGCCACAAATGATTTTGAAATCTTGCATTGACAAAGTATTTTAGTGTGATCCTATAGTATGTATTTCACTTACCTAATATTTTACAGGTCCTCACAAAGATTACAATTCAGCCGGCATTTTCTTTGCTTTTTTTAGAGCTAGTAAGTCTTTCCGTCTGTATGAAGCAACACAGTTCATTAGCTCAAGAACACAGCTTCCTGCTTTAGCCGTCCTCATCCCACCCCTTTAAACCTTGGCCACATTTCATATAAGCTGAAACATGCTGAATCAGTGCTGCAGTTTATGTAATGCATATACACTTACTGCAAGAAGAGTAATGAGTTCCTCCAAGTGCAGCCTTCTGCCAGCAGGTTAGCATGTGAATGCAAAAACTCATCAATGATCAGCTATGGCCTTAGACCAGTAACATTTATTAAGTGTCTAAAAAACAAGGGCTTTATTTCAAAATAAGGAATTGTTTAAACCACTAAATGTAAAGATGAAACATTTTAAAGCAGCCTTCTCGATATACAGTGGGGCTGATTTACCAAGCATTTGCGCCTTGAGTTGCGGCGCACGCCGCAGCGCAACGGCCGTTTTCGTATTTACAAAGCATTCGCGCCTGTAACTCAGCTCAATTCCCCATTTACTATAATGTTGCCGGCGCACCACGGGCGGGTGCGATCTGTGCGCACCGCTATAGACCTGGCGCACGGCATCTTCAACTCAGAAAATAAAAAGCTGGAAGTGGCAATATTATGGGGGTGATGTGGGTTATGTGAGGAAGTATAGATATGACTGTCCAACTAACAAATATGCCCAAAATAAAACGGAAAACTAACTTTATCTGAGCAGGCTTACTGCGCCTGCAAATACACTTCTAACTACGTGAGGTGAATTTATGTACTGCGCATGCGTAAGCGGCATTTGCACCCGTTCATGTGCTCTGGTTCACTGCGCCGGCAAAAAATCTTAGTAAATGTCAAGCCACGTAGGTTCATTTGCATAAGTTGAACGGGACTGTGACATCATATGGGGGCGGGGTCACCATGTGACATGAGCAGGTGACCCGCCCCTTGTCCCTATATAACTGGCAGCGCAACACGTCGGAGCCATTACAAGAGGAGACGGCGACGAGTCAACATCGGAAGAAGAAAGAAGAACAAGAAGCAGAATAAGAAGCAGAAGGCGGCGGCGACAGCAACACAACAAGCCCGGGCCACCGCTCGTAAAAGAGCTGGAAGAAGAAAGCGGCGGCCCGGCAAGAAGAACAGAAGAGACCCCCGAAGTCGGAACAAGACCCCCAGACAGCGGCGGCGAAGAAGAAAGCCGGGCTCCTCCGCTAGTGAAAGAGCTAGTAAAAGAGCAGAAGATAGTGGAGGAGTCCGGCGAGAAGACCCCCCAAGACGGAAGAAGACCCCCGGAGCTGTGTAATAAAGTATTTTACAAAATTGTGTTTTTTTTTTATTTACACTTTTTTCCTTAGGTGAATGGGTAGGGGTACATCGTACCCCATACTCATTCACATAGGGTGGGGGGCTGGGATCTGGGGGCCCCCTTATTAAAGGGGGCTCCCGGATTTCGATAAGCCCCCCACCCGCAGACCCCAACAACCAATGGCCAGGGTTGTTGGGAAGAGGCCCTTGTCCTCATCAACATGGGGACAAGGTGCTTTGGGGTGGGGGGCCGCAGGGCCCCCCTTTCCCCAGGGCACCCCCCATGTTGAGGGCACGTGGCCTGGTACGGCTCAGGAGGGGGGGGGGGGGGGGGGCGCTCGCTCGTCCCCACCCACTTTCCTGACCGGCCGGGCTGCGTGCTCGGATAAGGGTCTGAGATGAATTTGGGGGGGGTGACTGTCTTCGCTAGTCCCGTCTACCTGGAGTCACGTTCTAAATGAACGGACTTTCCTCCGTGTGTGGGCAAGTCTGTTCATTTCAAAAGGACTGCGGACTTTGGCCAAAACTCCGGCGGGTTGTCCGCCGGAAAAGTCCAGGCGCGTGTGGGCAGGTCCAGGCGCGTGTGGGCAGGTCCACACGTTCGGAAAGTATGCATGGATATGCGCATGCGTGCGCCAGTTCAATGCGTCGGTTCGCACCTCTATGCGCCAGTTCACACGCTCAATTAATGCTTTATCAGGCGCACTAAGTAAGGTGTGAACCGGCGCAGCGCATTAGCCTTAGTAAATCTGCCCCAATGTATATATACTAGTGTTTTGTCTCTGAAAATACTACTTCAAACGCAATCCCCAGGTGAGTAGAAAAAAAAAAAATGGTTCTTCCAGTGAAAGCTGCTCACAAAACATTGTAAAAAGCAATGCATGCTAGTCAGCTAGCCTGGACCCTACTAATGATTAGAAAATCAAACTAGTGTATGGCCAGCTTTAAAGCCTAATTTTACATCCTACAGCTGGCCGTATATTAGTGGAATTTGGGTAGGAAATCTCTCTTTCAAGAACATATGGATTTTCTAAATGGCCAATGGGGTCAAATCGTCATTCGTTTTTTGATTGTAGTGATGATAAAATGTGAAGGAGCAGGATGGAAGACTTTTCTTGAATGAAATTGAATGTGGTTTTTGTTCAAGTCTATACACTCCAAAGTTGCTAAAAAGGAAACATTTACTGAAGTACTTTCAAATTACACTTACCTTGTCTTCAATCGTTCTGAACTTTCAGTCGAAAATCCATTAGTGTATGGTCAGACATGGCTAGAAAGTGCAAGAGTGTAAGAGTGAAGTCTGCTGCGATGTAGTGTTATTAGTGGCATAGCCACCCAGAGATGACAAACTCTGATCTGCTCAGATCCTGACGTGCGCCCTAACATGTGATGCATTAAGACTATTCTAATAAAAAAGTCCCAACATAAACATGCATTGTTTTTGCAACACAGTGCTGTGGTGCACTACAACGCATGCACTTTGGAGTTGTCTTGCCTTAGTTTGTTGGTAGGTGCCGATCAAAATGACCTTTAAGTGAATAGCAACACCAAATTCACTATATGGATAGCTTATCACATGTTGATCATATCGCCCCAAAGACCCCTTTCACATGGGGCAGACTGTAAAGAACATCCGCCTGCTCAGCAGGGGATCTCTCTCTGCTGATCAGGCAAATGACAGGTCCGTGTCGGCTCCGCTATGCAGGACAGACAGGGACACAGCCCGCTGTTCTCTATGAGGCGGTCAGATGAAACCGGACCGCCTGTCCATTTCCATCTGCTTTTCATCCAATCTGATCGGTCAGACAGATGGGGAATGAAAATCAAAAGTGCCCATTTTGAGGGCTTAGATGCAAGTTATTGGGAATACACAGGGTATGGGGGTCCAGGTACTGCCCTGGGGGACCTGTATCAATGAAAAAAAAAAGTTTGTAAATCAGCAGTTATTTACTTATTTACTGATGCATAAAGTGAAACAATAAAAATGAAAAATGCCTTTAAATATGGTGCCTGGGGCTGGGGGTCTCCTTTACCATGTATAGATTCTGCTGCAGCAAAAATGCCATGTATAAAAGGCAAACAAAGACATTTTCCCTGCAAGCTTTCTTTATTTTAAAAACAAAGGCTTGGGAAGCCAGTCTGTATGATGAGGCCACAATTTACTGCACTCAGAACAAGATTAGAGATTTGTTTTAGATAAATTCTGGTATCTGTTTCGCAGACTTTGGAAGAAGTAACAGGTGTGAAAAATTTTGGCTTTGGGTGTTGGCGGTACACTTCACACCGTAAGCCTATAGAGGTAGTCTCGATGAAAGCAGGAATTGGCCTTGCTGTCTAATATTGAAATGATATGCCCTGGTCAAACAAACAGTGGTGGAAAAAAATGGGCCTTGGATGTTGGTGATGCCTTCATACTGTAATTCCCCATACACGCGGTCGGAATTTCCGACAGAAAATGTCCAATCGGACCATGTTGTCGGAAAATCCGCCCGGGTGTGGGCTCCATTGGACTTTTTTCCGTCGGAATTTCCAACAGAAAAAATTTGAGATCCTGCTCTCAAATTTTCCGACAACAAAATCCGATTGGACTTTTTCCGATCGTGTGTAGAGAATTCCGACAGACAAAGTGCCATGCATGCTCAGATCAAATTATGAGACCAAAGCTATTGGCTAATAGCCTCTACGTAGTTCCGTCGTACGCAACGAACGTCACAACGTTCAGAATGAACGGATTTTCCGACAACTTTGTCCGACTGTGTGTATGCAACACCATTGTCGGAAAAAATCCGACGGATTTTGAAGTCGGAATTTCCGACCATGTGTACGGGGCATTACCCTTTAGAGGTACTCTTCATGAAAGCAAGAATTGGTCTTGCTGTAAAAGATTGAAATGATATGCACCTGTCAAACAGATGTGGAAAAATTGGTCCTTGGGTGTTAATTGTGCCCATGAAACCTATACCAAAAAAATTCTCCCAGATAAAATTAACACCCACAAAGCTAGGAAGCGTAGACAGTCTTGCAGAGATTCCAGATCCAGAAAACACTTAATCTGTGACATTGATAGCTGCTGCTAATCCAAGACTGATTAATTTTGATAAATGTCTGCCAGCCAACTGAGTCTGTGGATAGACGCCCTCTTTTATCTGTCACAAAACCTCTGGCAGCACTGAATGCCTGTTTGGACAGCACGCTGGATGCAGGGCAGCCACTTAATTGCATACTGGGCAAGTTATGCCCAGTGGTCTATTCCCATGACCCA
>CM053027.1:339029145-339077625 GCA_028564925.1 Lithobates sylvaticus
CCTGATGAAACTAACTCATTACAGCTATATTCATTTGGCAGTTTGCTGCATTCAGAGGTAGCCAAATGCTACTTCTGGATGCACACAAAACTAGCCAATTCACTACCATTAGTTTGTGTGTGGCCAAAACTCCACAGAAATACTGATTCTGGATGCATACTGTCTGCCTTCAGGGTCAGTCAGAGGCTCTGTTTGCATGCAACTGCTCAGATGAGCATTTTTATGTGAACATCAGTAGCGCCAGCCATTGATTTGTACAAGATACAAATCGGACAGCAGCTGCTGGTTGCGCACAGTGTGCGCAAGCAGCGTTTACAACAGTTGGCAAGAATCTACAAATTTTTGGTGGCAGTGGCCGCCCCTGGCTGCTAATAAACTGCTATATGAATGTAGTCTAAAGTCAGAAGTAACCAGCTGAAGGACTAATGCCGCGTACACACGATCGGAAATTCGGCCAGCAAAAGACCGATGAGAGCTTTTGGTCGGAAAATGTGACTGTGTGTATGCTCCATCGGACTTTTACTGGCCGAATTCCCGCCAGCAAAAGACAGAGAAGGTTTTAAATTTTTTGGTAGGAAAAAGTTTCAATCAGAAATTCCGATCGTCTGTAGCAATTCCGACACGCAAAATTCCTACGCATGCTCGGAAACAATTTGACGCATGTTCGAAAGCATTGACCTTAAATTTTCTCGGCTGGTCGTAGTGTTATGCGTCACCGCATTCTTGACGGTCGAAAGTTCAGCAAACTTTTGTGTGGCAGTGTGTATGCAAGCCAAGCTTGAACGGAATTCCACCGGAAAAAACATCCAAAATTTTTCCGACGGAAAATCCGCTCGTGTGTATGCGGCATAAGACTTGGTTTTCCCATAAAACTTTACTTAGGTCAGTATGATTGCTCTATGCATATATGATCAATCTCTTGTTACCTTACTGCCACTGCAAACTTTGCTGCATTGTAGTCCCTTCGTTCTTCTTTAAGATAGCCATATTTGATAAGATAAGTCTACAAAGTAAAGAAGAAAATATATATGATTCAAAATGTAATTATGGCACAGAATATAACACAGAAACAAACAGGAATGACTAACATTTATTAAAAAAATTATTTATGATTATATATATATATATATATATATATATATACATACATACATATATACATACACACACACTACACATATACACACACACTGGATATAAAAAGTCTACAGGTTTGTGATGTAAAAAAAATATATATATATGACACAAAGATAAATCATTTCAGAACTTTTCAGAACTTCCACCTTTATTGTGACCTATAAACTGTACAATTTAGTTAGGTGGAGGGAAGTAAAAAAAAAAATATATATATATATATGGTAGCATAAGTGTGCCCCCCCTAAACTTATACTTTGTTGAAACACCTTTTGATTTTATTACAGCACTCAGTATTTTTGGGTAGGAGTCTATCAGCATGGCACATCTTGACTTGGCAATATTTGCCCACTCAATATTTGCAAAAACACTCCAAATCTGTCAGATTGCGAGGGCATCTTCTGAGCACAGCCCTCTTCAGATCACCCCACAAATTTTCACTCCGATTCAGGTCTGGGCTCTGGCTGGGCCATTCCAAAACTTTACATTTCTTCTGGTGAAGTCATTCCTTTGTTGATTTGGATGTATGCTTTGAGTCCTTGTCATGCTGAAAGATGAAGTTCCTCTTCATGTTCAGCTTTCTAGCAGAAGCCTGAAGGTTTTGTGCCAATATTGACTGGTATATGGAACTGTCCATAATTCCCTCTACCTTGACTAAGGCCCCTGTTCCAGCTGAAGAAAAACAGCCCCGATCATGATGCTGCCACCACCATGCTTCACTGTGGGTATGGTGTTCTTTTGGTGATGTGCAGTGTTGTTTTTGTCCTAAACATATGTTTTGGAATTATGGCCAAAAAGTTCAACTTTGGTTTCATCAGACCATAACACATTTTCCCACATGCTTTTGGTTGACTTTGGTTGACATGCTTGGATGTTGTTCTTCGTAAGGCGGGCTTCCGTCTTGCCACTCCAGTCCATAACCCAGACATATGAAGAATATGGGAGATCGTTGTCACATGTACCACACAGCCAGTACTTGCCAGATATTCCTGCATCTGTAGGATGCGACTAAGAAAATGTCAGGAAAGACCTACTAGAAGAGCTGAACTTTATTTGGGGTTAATCGGAGGCACTTTAAATGATGGCAGGTGTGTACTGACTCCTATTTAACATGAGTTTGAATGTGATTGCTTAATTCGGAACGCAGCTACATCCCCAGTCATAGGAAGGTGTGCACACTTATGCAACCACATTATTTTAGCATTTTATTTTTACCCTCCCCTTAAAAGATTTTAGTTTGTTTTTCAATTGAGTTGTTACAGTTTATAGGTCACATTAAATGTGGAAAAAGTTCTGAAATTTTTTACCTTTGTCTAATTTTTTTACATCACAGAAACCTGACATTTTAACAGGGGTGTGTGAACTTTTTAAAATCCATTATACACATATCCCCCCCCCCCCCACCACCACCACTTTAGCCCCGTACACACAGGCTGAATGCCGGGGCGACATCGGCCGGTTCAGTAAAAAACATCCGACATTCGGCCCATGTGTATGCCAGCTGGTCCGTCAGAAGCTGACCGACTCCCGTTCAGCCAATGGCTGAAAGTGCTGATCGGAGTGTTTTGGCAAGGGGGTGCCTTCCCCTGTCAGAACACAATAGCTCAGCGGGGGGATATTACTGTACTAACATTGAATCATAAGTACAACGGCTCCGACCAGAGCTGACAGTTTTTTTTGTTCAACCTGCTGGGCAAATAACTCATAGTGTGTACCCGGCTTTACTCTTGACTGACTCACTACTTCTACTGGAAGTTTTTTCCAACCTGAACTTTCCTGAACCTTATTTACACTTTTGATCTATTTAAAGGTTTCAATCATGTCTCCCTTCTTTACTCCAGACTGTACATAAAAATCCTGAAGTCTCTCCTCCTATCTCTCAGACCTTTCACTATTTTGTTGTTTGTCTTTGGACTTGTTCTAGCTCATCAATATCTTTTTGTAAGTGAGGTCTCCAGAAGTGTACACAGTATACTAAATAAAGTCTAACTAAAGATCTCACATAACTTATGTTAAAGTCTGAATGTAAAAATACACAGGCCAGTTGCAGGAATATACTGCAGTTGGCCTTTTTTCAACTCGCATCACTCACATGTGCATACTCTCTCTGCTGGTAACTTGCAGAGAAACGTGACTGAGCTTGTAAGCTTTTCCTACACTAACTTTTCTGAATCTGATGGTTTTTGCCAATCATCTATGCTAGCCATGGGTCTGCTTTGTGACCTTGTACTGCACACCAAAAAAATAAATAAAAAAACTTTGACTTCCCTTGAAGGATCTATATAATAGCCACCTACCCACACAGAAAAAGTAATTGCATAACTATATCTGCAACTAATAAACTTCTGATCAACATAGTACAAAATGTGCAAGCAACACTCAAACTGAAGCATGTAATAATAGAACAAAATATTCACTTGTAAAACTGAAGCACACATAACCCTTTGACTAAGGATTGTCCCGCCGGACAATCCGCCCGTGTGTGGGCTCCGGCGGACTTTTTCCTCCCAAAAGTCCGGCGGACTAAGTTTTAAGTTCAGACTTAAAATTGTCCGCTGGACTCGGCAGTCCGGCGGACAATCCCGCCGTCTGTGTGCTAGTCCGCGGGACTTTTGAAATGAACGGACTTGCCTCGCACACGGAGGAAAGTCCGTTCATTTAGAACGTGACTCCAGGTAGACGGGACTAGCGAAGGCAGTGAATGCCGCCGCGCTAGCCCCGTCACCTGGCATGGATTTAAAGGGGAATCCCTACGCCGAAAAAAACGGCGTGGGGGTCCCCCCCAAATCCATCTCAGACCCTTATCCGAGCACGCAGCCCGGCCGGTCAGGAAAGGGGGTGGGGACGAGCGAGCGCCCCCCCCCCCCCTCCTGAGCCGTACCAGGCCGCGTGCCCTCAACATGGGGGGTGCCTGGGGGGGGGGCCCCGGCCCCCGCCCCCCCAAAGCACCTTGTCCCCATGTTGATGAGGACAAGGGCCTCTTCCCGACAACCCTGGCCGTTGGTTGTCGGGGTCTGCGGGCGGGGGGCTTATCGGAATCCGGGAGCCCCCTTTAATAAGGGGGCCCCCAGATCCCGGCCCCCCACCCTATGTGAATGAGTATGGGGTACGATGTACCCCTACCCATTCACCTAAGGAAAAAAAGTGTAAATAAAAAAAAAACACAATTTTTTTTAAATATTTTATTGCACAGCTCCGGGGGTCTTCTTCCGTCTTGTGGGGTGTTCTCGCCGGACTCCTCCGCTATCTTCTGCTCTTTTACCTAGCTCTTTCACTAGCGGAGGAGCCCGGCTTTCTTCTTCGTCGCCGCCGTCGTCTGGGGGTCTTGTTCCGACTTCGGGGGTCTCTTCTGTTCTTGCCGGTGACCGTGGCTTCTGTTGCCGTCGTCGCTGTCGCCGTCGCCGCCTTCTGCTTGTTGTTCTTCTTTCATCATTTGATGTTGACATGACGCTCTCTCTGGCCGGAATGGCAGAGACACGCTGTGATGTGACTTATATAGGGACAAGGGGCGGGTCACATGCTCATGTCACATGGTGACCCCGCCCCCATATGATGTCACAGTCCCAGCATCCTCCGGGACTGTGACATCATATGGGGGCGGGGTCACCATGTGACATGAGCATGTGACCCGCCCCTTGTCCCTATATAAGTCACATCACAGCGTGTCTCTGCCATTACGGCCAGAGAGAGCGTCGTGTCAACATCGGATGAAGAAAGAAGAACAACAAGCAGAAGGCGGCGGCGACAGCGACGACGGCAACAGAAGCCCCGGCCACCGGCAAGAACAGAAGAGACCCCCGAAGTCGGAACAAGACCCCCAGACGACGGCGGCGACGAAGAAGAAAGCCGGGCTCCTCCGCTAGTGAAAGAGCTAGGTAAAAGAGCAGAAGATAGCGGAGGAGTCCGGCGAGAAGACCCCCCAAGACGGAAGAAGACCCCCGGAGCTGTGCAATAAAATATTTTTTAAAAAAATTGTGTTTTTTTTTTTTTTTTACACTTTTTTCCTTAGGTGAATGGGTAGGGGTACATCGTACCCCATACTCATTCACATAGGGTGGGGGGCGGGATCTGGGGGCCCCCTTATTAAAGGGGGCTCCCGGATTCCGATAAGCCCCCCGCCCGCAGACCCCGACAACCAACGGCCAGGGTTGTCGGGAAGAGGCCCTTGTCCTCATCAACATGGGACAAGGTGCTTTGGGGTGGGGGGGCCGCAGGGCCCCCCTTTCCCCAGGGCACCCCCCATGTTGAGGGCACGCGGCCTGGTACGGCTCAGGAGGGGGGGCGCTCGCTCGTCCCCCCACCCCCTTTCCTGACCGGCCGGGCTGCGTGCTCGGATAAGGGTCTGAGATGGATTTGGGGGGACCCCCACGCCGTTTTTTCAGCGTAGGGATTCCCCTTTAAATCCATACCAGGTGACGGGGCTAGCGCGGCGGCATTCACTGCCTTCGCTAGTCCCGTCTACCTGGAGTCACGTTCTAAATGAACGGACTTTCCTCCGTGTGTGGGCAAGTCCGTTCATTTCAAAAGTCCCGCGGACTTTGGCCAAAACTCCGGCGGATTGTGGTCCGGGCGTGTGTGGGCAAGTCCACACGCTCGGAAAGTCGGGCGTGTGTTTGGGCAAGTCCACACAGTTCGGAAAGTCCGGCGGACCTCCGCTGGAAAGTCCGGCGGTTTGTCCGCCAGTCCATCTGCTTTCCTGTCAAAAACTGACCACACTAAGCAGGAGAACACACTGTGGTCAGTTCTCTACCTATGCTGGGAACTCAGCCTGCTCTCCTCCAAAGATCACACTTGACAGTCCTGACACATCTCGCCTGCACAGCCTTTCACTAGGAAGCTCAGTGTGCTGCTGTTTGTCCTCCCTCCAGCTCTTATGCTGCTGAGAACAGAGGGAATCTGATCACTTCTAAAAAAAGATTTTACTAAATTATATAAAAATAATTTCTTTCCTATCTATACACACGTTTTGCCTTTCATTTCTATTTTACACTGAATGGGTTGTTTTACAAGGTGATCATTTACAATCACTTTAACTTGATAAAAACAACGCAAAAATAACGAATGATCTGAAAAGTATACTGTGGGAATCAATAACGTGTATTACTACTGTGGAGCTTTGCTTGAGAAAGGATCAGTTATGGTCCAAAACTGTTGCCGATTTGTATTATGCGCTGAAGATACTTTTATTTAATAAAATGAGAAGAAGATTGAGTGCAGCAACTTTGTGGCCTACTACAGATTTGTGATTTTGGATAAATTCCTGCTGTTCGCACCTGTAAAAAAATGGTATATTATACATATATATGCACATACATACACACACAGAATTTGTGTGTATAGTATGTCTCACTTTGTTTACGCTTATCACTTAGAGAAGATGTGCCAAGATAACCTATTCACTTAACAGATCAAGACAATAGGAATAAGAATTTCACACTTGTCAGAGCTGTTTCATTATGTCTAGTGCCAACTTAAAGTGAAATTGCTACCATTTTCCAGGATACTGGCAGAGACAGGGAAATGAGGATTTTCCTGCAATGTGAATAGGCAGCCAAGAAACAGACTAATGTATTTTGTTAGCTTTTGTTTTCTGCAAGAAATAAAACAAAGAATGGAGTTTCCTCAGCAGGATGCCATGTCAGGCCTGTGTGGTTGTCACATGTGGATATTGCCTTCTGTTGCTACCAAACAATAAATACAGTTTAATCCCAACTTCTGTACTACTTAACCACTTACCGACCGCTCACTGTATATATATACAGTGGTGTGAAAAAGTGTTTGCCCCCTTCCTCATTTCCTGTTCCTTTGCATGTTTGTCACACTTAAGTGTTTCAGAACATCAAACCAACTTAAACAATAGTCAAGGACAACACAAGTAAACACAAAATGCAATTTGTAAATGAAGGTGTTTATTATTAAAGGTGAAAAAAAATCCAAACCATCATGGCCCTGTGTGAAAAAGTGATTGCCCCCCTTGTTAAAACATACTATAACTGTGGTTGTCCACACCTGAGTTCAATTTCTCTAGCCACACCCAGGCCTGATTATTGCCACACCTGTTCACAATCAAGGCATCATTTAAATAGGAGCTGCTTGACACAGTAAGGTCCACCAGAAGATCCTTAAAAGCTACACATCATGCCGAGACCCAAAGAAATTCAGGAACAATTGAGAAAGAAAGTAATTGAGATCTATCAGTCTGGAAAGGGTTATAAAGCCATTTCCAAAGCTTTGGGAATCCAGCGAACCACAGTGAGAGCCATTATCCACAAATGGCGAAGACATGGAACAGTGGTGAACCTTCCCAGGAGTGGCCGGCCGCCCAAAAATTACCCCAAGAGCGCAGCGACGACTCATCCAAGAGGTCACAAAAGACCCCACAACAACGTCCAAGGAACTGCAGGCCTCACTTGCCTCAGTTAAGGTCAGCGTTCATGCCTCCACCATCAGGAAAAGACTGGGCAAAAATGGCCTGCATGGCAGAGTTCCAAGGAGAAAACCACTGCTGAGCAAAAAGAACATCAAAGCTCGTCTCAATTTCTCCACAACACATCTTGATGATCCCCAAGACTTTTGGGACAACATTCTGTGGACCGATGAGACAAAAGTGGAACTCTTTGGAAGGTGTGTGTCCAAGTATATCTGGCGTAGAAGGAACACTGCATTTCAGAAAAAGAACATTATACCAACAGTAAAATATGGTGGTGGTAGTGTGATGGTCTGGGGCTGTTTTGCTGCTTCAGGACCTGGAAGACTTGCCGTGATAAAAGGATCTATGAATTCTGCTGTCTACCAAGAGATCCTGAAGGAGAATGTCCGACCATCTGTTCGTGTACTCAAGCTGAAACGAACTTGGGTTCTGCAGCAGGACAATGATCCTAAACACACCAGCAAGTCCACCACCGAATGGCTGAAGAAAAACAAAATGAAGACTTTGGAGTGGCCTAGCCAAAGTCCTGACCTGAATCCTATTGAGATGTTGTGGTATGACCTTAAAAAGGCCATTCATGCTCGAAAACCCTCTAATGTAACTGAATTAGGACAATTCTGCAAAGATGAGTGGGCCAAAATTCCTCCAGGACGCTGTAAAAGCCTCATTGCACGTTATCGCAAACGCTTGGTTGCAGTTGTTGCTGCTAAGGGTGGCCCAACCAGTTATTAGGTTTAGGGGGCAATCACTTTTTCACACAGGGCCATGATGGTTTGGATTTTTTTTCACCTTTAATAATAAACACCTTCATTTACAAATTGCATTTTGTGTTTACTTGTGTTGTCCTTGACTATTGTTTAAATTGGTTTGATGTTCCGAAACACTTAAGTGTGACAAACATGCAAAGGAACAGGAAATGAGGAAGGGGGCAAACACTTTTTCACACCACTGTATATATATATATACACACGTCATTTTTTTGAAGAGGGATATCTCGTAACGGCAGCAGCTGCTGCCACAACCGAGGTATCCCTCTACACAGTGAGCGGTTCTGTTGCCGATAATGGTGGTCTCTGCAGCAGGTTCGCCATGAGATCACCGTTATCGGCGGCGGGAGAGGTTCCCCCCCTCCCGCCTGTCTCCCGCGCCTTCCACCTCTTACCGGAGCCGTCGGCAGCGGCGGAGGCGATCGGGTCCTTCTACGTGCCGGGTATAGAGACGAGTGAGGCTAAGATGGCCGCCACCTGTCTCTATACCATAGGAGGGCGGAAGCGACGTCAAAACGTCACTTCCGCCCATACATCTTAAATGGGAATTTCCAAATGTCATTTTTTTAAATGACATTTATTTTATTTTTTGCATTTAAGTCTAAATATGAGATCTGAGGACTTTTTGACCCCAGATCTCATATTTAAGAGGACCTGTCATGCTTTTTTCTATTACAAGGGATGTTTACATTCCTTGTAATAGGAATAAAAGTGATCCATTTTTTATTTTTTTTTTAAAACAGTGTAAAAAATAATAAATTTAAGTAAAATAAATAAGAAAAACAAAAAAAACATTTTTTAAAACACCCCGTCCCGACGAGCTCGCGCGCAGAAGCGAATGCATACATGAGTAGCGCCCGCATATGAAAACGGTAGTCAAACCACACATGTGATGTATCGCCGCGATCGGTAGAGCGAGAACAATAATTCTAGCCATAGACCTCCTCTGTAACTCAGAAAAAAATGCAACCTGTAGAATTTTTTAAATGTCGCTTATGGAGATTTTTGAGGGTAAAAGTTTGACGCCATTCCACGAGCGGGCACAATTTTGAAGCAGGACATGTTGGGTATCAATTTACTCAGCGTAACATTATCTTTCACAATACAAAAAAAAAAATTGGGCTAATTTTAAGTTGTCTTATTTTTTTATTCAAAAAAGTGACTTTTTTCAAAAAAAGTGCGCTTGTAAGACCGCTGCGCAAATACGGTGTGAAAAAAAAGTATTGCAATGACCGCCATTTTATTCTCTAGGGTGTTAGAAAAAAAAACAATATATAATGAAAAGTAATTTTCGAGCAAAAAAAAATGTTTTAAACATGTAAACACCTAAAATCCAAAACGAGGCTGGTCTGGAAGTTTAATGTGACTTCACTGTTCACTCTGGAGACTTAGTTAATAGGATGTTCAAATGCAGTTAATTACAGTTACCACTGAAAACATGATTTTATAACTTTAAACCCTGGTTCACATTGGTAAGATTTGACATGTCAAATCGGCGGCAATTGCACTGTCCTAATCGGTGTGGCGCTGCACCGATTTTAAAAAGTAATTTCTGTACTACTTTTTGTGGTTTTCGGGCTGCGATTTACATTGACATCTGCGCAGAAACCTGCACAGATTTCTGTGAAATGGCGGGCGAAAACGGGACCGACATGTGGGAGTAAAATCTGGGGGGGTTCAGCTGAACTCGCACGGCTTCATTCCCGCAGCTATATGTGAACCATGGCTAAAGCATAGAAGATAATATTGGCTGTTATGTTTAGTCTTTTAGAACACAAAAATATCCTTTATGATGTGTTCATAAGTCAATAAAACTAGTACCGATATGCACTAACCCTCATCAGCTCTATTCGTTTACTATAGTCACTGCATATAAATTAAAAATAAGAATGTTCTATAGAACTTCTAGACTACAGAATTTTGTAGATTGTTCTTTACCTTATTAACCACTTGACCTCTGGAACATTTACGCCCCCCCCCCCCTCCCCGTTCATGACCAAGTAAATTTTTGCGATATGGGTTACCTTAACTGACAACTGGCAGTCATGCAACACTGTACCCCCCAAAAAAAGTATGTCCTTTTTTTCCCACAAATAGAGCTTTCTTTTGGTGGCATTTGATCACCTCTGCATTTTTTTTTTTAATGAACAAAAAAGACTGACAGTTTTGAAAAAAAAAAACACAATATATTTCACTTTCTGCTATAAAATCTAATAAAAAAAATAATAATTTGAAAAAAAATCTAAACTCTGCATACATTTAGGCAAATATGTATTCTACTACATATTTTTGGTAAAATAAATCCCAATAATCGTATATTGATTGGTTTGCACAAAAGTTATAGCTTCTACAAACAAATGGGATATTTTTTATATACAGTGGAACCGCGGATTACGGGCATAATCCGTTCCAGGAGTATGCCCGTAATCCAAAGTACTCGCATATCAAAGCGAGTTTCCCCATTGAAGTCAATGGAAGCGAAAATAATTTGTTCCGCATTGACTTCAATGGCATGCAATACCGCATGCGGCCAGAGCCGGGGGGCGCCAGAGAGCCTCAGAAACAGCCGAAAAGGCCTGAGGACACCTCAGGCTGACCTCGGCAAACCTCGGAAAGACTTCGTTCCCGAGATTTGCTGAGGTCAGCAGAGCTGTCCTCGGGCCTTTCCATGCATTTCCGAATGGCGCTGTTCGGCTCCGGTGCCCCCCCACCTCATGCCAAACACGGTACTGCACACCGCTTTGGCCTGAATCATGCTCATTTTGCGAGACAACAGTCGCAAACCGAGTTACGATATTTAAAAATACAGTGCTCGTATTGCGAAACGCTCGTTAACCACGTTACTCGCAATCCGAGGTTCCACTGTATCTATTTTTTTTTACTAATAATGGTAGAGATCAGCAACTCATAGCAGAACTGCGATATTGTGGCAGACAGTCTGATACGTTTGACACTTTTTGGGGACCAGTGACACTAATACAATGATCAGAGCTAAAAATATGCACTGTCACTGTACTAATGACACTGGCTGGGAAGGGGTCAACATCAGGGGCGATCAAAGGGTTAACTGTGTGCCTAACCCGTCTTTTACTATACTTTGTTAGGTGCTTTTACTAGGGCAAGAGATGGAACTTATTCCCTGCTTTGCAGGGACACAAATTCCATCCTTTCCCTCCTGACAGAATGGAGATCTGCCTTGTTTACAACATATAATGGCATCAAATTCACAGTTAATGCCCATAGACAACACACAGACTTTCTGGATTTGCATATCTTCAAAAGTGGTGACACGCTTAGTACTAAAAACACATTAAAAAAAAAACACAGACAGGAATGGCTACATCCCAGTTATAAGGTGCCACCACCCTAAATGGTAGATGGCTATTCCAAAGGGTCAATTTATTTGCATAAGAAGGAATTGCACATTACATAGAGACTATGAAGAACAAACTAATGTCTTAGTGCAAAGATTTGTGGATAAAGGGTACCCTTATGGCAACTTACTGGAAGTGAGGGACACAGTAGGAAGAATGGAGAGAAGTACACTATTAGAAACTAAAGGGAAGGAGAAAACGGCCTGTGGTGTTACAGTACATTCATCACAGGCTTTAACAAACAATACAAAACAACTGGAAAGTATAAAGAAATACTGGCCAATTTTGCAATAAGATCCCATTTTAAACAAAATTTTACCAACTAGACCCCCCCCCCCCCCCCCCAAACAGCAAGTCACTATGTTCAACTTAGAAGGTTTTTTCAGGTGTGGTAGATGTGGTCCCTGTAGAAACACCAAACCAGCACCTAGAAAAACAAAATAATTTATGTCCCAAACGTTTAAAAACAGTACCCCATCGAAAATCTTATCACGTGTAGCACTAAGAATGTTACGTATGTTTTGGAATGTACCTGTGGGTACCAATATGTTGGGAGGACTTCCAGAACACTATCCAAGCGCGTTGGTGAGTATATTACCAACATACGGAAAGGATTCCCCAAACAGTGTCTCAAATCATTTCAGGCTAGCACATAACAAAAATCCAGCTGAATTATCTTTTTATGCTATTGACACCATTAATAGACACTGTAGAGGTGCCAATATGATCAAACTAATAGATATTTGAACTTCAAACTTTATCCCCTTCAGGGTTGAATGTTGAGCTGGATCTTAACTGCTTAATTACAGATAATTTGGGAGTAGAGCCCCTTTCTTAATATTTTATATATCTTAATTATGTACTTTATGTAATTCACAATTATGTAATAATTTGGAAAGCCTTCTTCAATGTGAGCAATATCTTCTTAAGGCCCTTGCTTGTGATTTATTATTTTTTTTTATTAAGTTTCTCTTTTTTATTTACCCACCAATATAAGATATATGCAGATCTAGGCACCATAAAATTATCAGTTACGATTAGGGTGCAGCTTCTATTAGTGACCATTAGGTGGCCTTTATTTTATTACTGGTATAATATACAAATTTTGTACTAGTTTATACTATTTTTAGATTTTAGTTTAATAAATGCCATGCCAATGCTTTTTCACCACGTATAAGTAGATTGTAAGCAGCCTGCAGTGTACAGCAGGTGGCCATCAATTTTGACCAATTATTACCATTGTTTAAATTTCTCTATCACAATGTAAGGGTATAAAGCCCACACTTAACATGGCGGATTCAGAGCTTCCTGATGACGGTCCATTGATTGGCTGAAACGCGCCGAGGCTTGATCGCACCACATCTGCCTACTCCACTTCCGGAAATCGAGCCGAACCGCGAGTAGCGGTCTTCAGCAATTTGCAGGCCGATTTTTCCCAAAAATTAAAAAATGATATATCGCATGCTATACACACCGGGTACAAGGACATCTGTTTTTTACCAATACATTTAAAAGGGTTTTACGCTATGAGGTTCTCCCTCTGTCATTTCTACCTATCCATGTGATTCTACCTATTCATCCATCCAGGGATGAGACCAAGATAAATTTATTTGGTTCAGATGGTGTCAAGCTTGTGTGGCAGCAACCAGGTGAGGAGTACAAAGACAAGTGTCTTGCCTACAGTTAAGCATGGTGGTGGGAGTGTCATGGTCTGGGGCTGCATGAGTGCTGCTGGCACTAGGGAGCTACAGTTCATTGAGGAAAGCATGAATGCCAACATGTACTGTGACATACTGAAGCAGAGCATGATCCCCTCCCTTCGGAGACTGGGCCGCAGGGCAGTATTCCAACATAACGACCCTAAACACACCAAGACGACCACTGCTTTGCTAAAGAAGCTGAGGGTAAAGGTGATGAACTGGCCTAGCAGACCTAAACCCTATTGAGCATCTGTTGGGCATTCTCAAAACGAAAAGTGGAGTGCAAGGTCTCTAACATCCACCAGCTCTGTAATGTCATCATGGAGGAGTGGAAGAGGACTCCGGTGGCAACCTGTAAAGCTCTGGTGAACTCCATGCCCAAGAGGGTTAAGGCAGCGCTGGAAAATAATGGTGATCACACAATATATTGATACTTTGCGCATTTTCACTTAGGGGTGTACTCACTTTTGTTGCCAGTGGTTTAGCATATTAATGGCTGTGTGTTGAGTTATTTTGAGGGGGCATAAATCACTGTTATACAAGCTGTACACTCACTATTTTACATTGTAGCAAAGTGTAATTTCTTCAGTGTTGTCACATGAAGATTTAATAAAATATTTACAAAAATGTTAGGGGTGTACTCACTTTTGTGAGATACTGTATATACACTGCCAGGCCTGGACTGGCCACAGGGGCCGCCCGCTCCGTGGCATGTTGATGATCAGGCCGCACAGCGGGAGGTAAGCAGCGACCATGGCCTGGACAGGGTCAACACAGGTCGTGGCCGCCGCTCACCTACTGCTATGCGGCCATGCCTGTGTCTTCACTGGCGGGACTACAAATGACGTTAGCGGCTGCATGGGATGAGCTGTGTGTCTCTCTCACACACAGCTCAGCCTTAGAGCCGGCGCTGACAGTTAAGCTCTTAGCTCGGACGGACTGCTCCTCCTCATCCCACCCCTCTACTTCTGTGTCTGCCCCGCCCACACACCCAGGGAGATGTGAAGGAAGGTTTAACTGAGAAGATAAATGCTACAGACAGCCTGTGCCTGAGCCTCCATCCTGGGTGAGTAAGCTCACCCTCTCTCCTGCCTCCCAGTGTGTAAAACAAATTCAAGTGGTGCTCTGTGGACTCTGATGAAAGAGGGGGGCTTTGGTGACCAGAGACCCTCTTACATCAGAGTTCTTCTTTACACCAGAGTCCACAGCATTCCCCCTTAAATCAGGGTTCTCAGAACACCACTTTATATGAGATCCCCCCTTAAATAAGGGTGCCCCTTTGCATTAGAGTCCACAGAGCTCCCCCTTACAGTAAGTGGAAATTCTGCAGACTCTAAGGGACCTCTGCACGGACTCTGATGTAAGGGGACCTCTGCGGGGACTTTGACATAACGTCCCAGAGGTATCCTATTGGATTTAGGTCAGGCGAGCATGGGGGCCAATCAATGGTATCAATTCATTCATCCTCCAGGAACTGGCTGCATACTCTTGCCACATGAGGCCAGGCATTGTCGTGCACCAGGAGGAACCCAGGACACATTGCACCAGTATAGGGTCTGATAATGAGTCAGGGTGCCATTTTCTAGCCTGTAGAAATCTGTATGACCCTCCATGGATATGCCTCCCCAGACCATCGCTGACCCACCACCAAACCAGTAATGCTGAACAATGTTACAGGCAGCATAACGTTCTCCGTGGCTTCTCCAGACCTTTTCATGTCTGTCACATGTGATCAGGGTGAACCTGCTCTCATCTGTGAAAAGCACAGGGTGCCAGTGGCGGACCTGCCAATTCTGGTGTTCAGTGGCAAATGCCAATCGAGCTCCACAGTGTCGGGCAGTGAACACAGGGCCCACTAGAGAACATTGGGCCCTCAACATGAATAGCTGCACTGCTAAAACCACATATATTATGAAAAATCAGTAAAACAACAAACTATGCAACTAGCAACTATATTTAAGCATGAGCACACGTGAAACGCGTTTGATCATCTCAGTCCCTCTTGTTGTGCTAAGTTTGTTGCTTTTATGGATTTTTAATAATAAAAGGTTGTTATGGCAGCACGGACATCCACTTTTTTTTTTTCCTTCTATACATTCCGCATAGAATTGAGAAAAATATTCAAAATTCTTTAAAGGTCTGGTAAAAAAAAAAAAAAAAAAAAACACAATACGCCTTATATAAAACTTCAACAGAATGTACAATGCTTTACAATATAAGGAATATTTTGTATTGTATTTAGGACTGGTATATTATCCTTTAAATTCACAGGAAGCGTGGGAAAACATCCCTAGGTCTCAGGAACATCAAATATCAGCTTATTGTACTTTTACATGCATATATGAGTTATATCAACATGTTTATGTATAAACCAAGAAGAATCAGGGCATACTGGTCCCTTAAAGAGAAGCAATATTTTTTTTTACTTTTTTATGCACATGAACAGCACATGAACAGCACAGCTGAAACCCACTATCAGTACAGTGATTGTACTTCTTTCTATCGTAAAACAAATGATTCATACAACTAAAACTAACTCGAAAGAATACAATACATAGGGTATGAAGAGGATTGTATCTTGTTAAGCTGAAGATGTATACCTTCTAAAAAATAAAAAATAAATACAATGGCGAGACAAATGGAGGAGGTTTCCTGTATCGAGAGGAACATAGAAGACCTCTTTGAAAGTTCCAGGTCCAAGCAACTAAAAATCCAGGCTTTATATCGCTAGCATATTTTTTGGAGAGCTCATAACCATATCCATTAAAGATGAAGCTCAATGTTTATAGTCCTGGAGAAAAAGAATGGTATCCTCTTTAATGCCTAGCCTCAGGGGGGAAATTAGTGTTTGTAGATCTTACAGCTTATTCAGTTTGCACCATGCATGCTGCTTTCCTTTACAGACATAAGAAATTAAAGTTCCAGCTGGCAGTGCAGGATCCTGGAACTACGGCCAGTTATTCAGGACATGAAAGGCTTCCTGCTGTATGAGCCCTATACAATGAGAGGACACATCAGGACTGAGGAGAATTGTAGCTCAGCAACCCACTCTGCACAAACATAGGAAACTTTTCCCACAAAATCCGCTACCAGTCTTCATTCTCAAAGTATTTAAAATTAATAGTTTCTTAATAAAACCTATGAAGATCGAAATATGGGTGCTTTTACTTATTTTACTTATTTTTCAAGGTGCAGACTCCTAGACTGTCATAGTGATCCTGGCTTCAATGCTAAGGGAATTTCTGACCTGCAAGGAGTATGTATGAAAGGTGGTTTAATGCTCTTTAGACTTTAGGCCCCATACACACTGAGCATTTAGCCCTGCTACTTGGGATTCCAGTGTTTAGCTGCAGTTGGAAGGCACAGGTGCGTCGTCCAGACCCGATTTCGGCAGCCTATCAAATTCTATAGGAGTCTGACAGCTTCTACAGCTGGACAGTGCTGGGCAGTGGCATAGGTGTGCGCACAGGGTGTGCCAGGTCACACCCTAATCACCCAGTGTGGTGCAGATTCCCTGTTTAGACCCCTGATATTTCACCAAAGCCCTCTGATAGGGAGCCTTAAAAAAAAAAAAAAAAAAAAAACACCTATGCTAAGTGGTACTTCCATTTAGTGCAATATGTGCTCATTCAATGTAGGCATTCGTACCTGGGCATATACTGTCCTAAACGTAAATAGCACTAGGTGCACTGCCCAGCTGGCAGATGCTCATACAGTTTTACAGGTGGCTGGCAGAGGGGGGCTGGATGGCGCACCCGTGTCCTCTGCTCGTGGCTAAATGCCAGAACCCCATGCAACAGCCAGTATGCATGGGTCCTTACTGGCTTTAGGATTGTTGTTTGTCAGAGACTTGCTAAAGTTTACTTACTTAGTTTACTTAAAAGCTATACATAGAATCTCTCTCTCTCTTTCCTACCACACTTCCCTTTCACACTAATAGTGCCTGCATATTCAAATGTTCTGGGATGCCTACGTAAAACACTATGTACCTGCTTATTCCACTTTGGGGTCGATTTACTAAAACTGGACAGTGCAAAATTTGGCTCGGATGTGCATAGTAGCCAATCAGCTTTTAACTTCAGCCTGTTCAATTAAGCTTTGACCAAAATACCTGGAAGCTAGGCACTCTCCAGTTTTAGTAAATCAACCCTACTCAGTGGCATAACGTGGGTTGTCAGCATCTGGGGCAAGGCAAGTAATTTGTGCCCACTAACCCGTGGACTTTTAGATACCCCCAAGATACCCCCATCCTGATCACCCCCCCAAATATCCCCACCCTGATCCCACACCCCCAGATACACCCCCCACTCTGCTCACACTCCCAGATACTCCCAACTCTGAGCACACACACCCTCCCCCCCCCCCTGATACTTCCCAGATTTCCTCCACTTTGATCACACCTCCAGATCCCCCCAGATCCCTCCACTCTAATCACACCTCTAGAGCCCTCCATTTTAAATCACCCCCCCCCCCCAGAACCCCCCCCATCCCTCCCTCCACTCTGATAACTTCCCCAGATACCCCCTCCCCATCACACACACACACACACAACCCCCCCCCCCCCCCACACACACACACACACACACACACACACACATCTCAGTGGTCCTGGAGCACCAGGGACAGGAGGGTTAGCTGTGTCCCGCACAGTAAAATATATTTTTGGATTGTAAGCTCCAACGAGCAGGACCCTCCGATTCCTCCTGTATTGAATTATATTGTAACTGTACTGTTTGCCCTAACGTTGTAAAGAGCTGTGCAAACTGTTGGCGCTATATAAATCCTGTACAATAATAATAGTAATAATAAATATCTCCAGCAGGATTTCCAGTGGCATCTGCAGCAACCAGCAGGGAGCCTCCTCCACCCTGACCTCCTACTCAGCCAGTACCCCCGGGCCTAACCCCTCTCCCCCAAACACAGCGTGTCCATGCTGCACCCTCTCTCCTACTGGGCGCAGTGTGGAGGTTTTAGTTTGCCTGCGGCCTTTTGGTGGCTCTGACCATGTCTGCGCCCCTCTAAATGTTGTGTCCGGGCAACCGCACCAGCTGCCCCCCACGCTACGCCACTGACTCCACTGTCGAACAGGTCATTCTGCTCCAAAATATACAGGTGTTTTTTTTTGTTTTTTTTAAAGCCGTTTATGATATTGTGTAAGCTACGGTTTAATTTCATAATGCTGCCTCCAACTCCTGTATTCTACATAAATATGTACACCTATGTCACTGCACCCCTTATTTCCCCCATACATAATTTTTTTTTTTGCAACTGGTATCATATGTATATAAACTGGGTAATTAAAATGTCCTATTACATAATAAATCAACAGAAACAGATTAAGTGAACTCGCTGTTTAAGTGTAATGTAGCATTTGGCTTTTTATATGAGGTTATATACAAACGAGGCATACATAGATTCTTGCTTTCACATAATCAAGTCTTGGGAAAACATATGATATCATTTGCCCATAAAAGGAGCCTAAATTAATCATGGTAAATTCACTTGAACATTACAGCATTTAAATCATTATTCTTGGCTGCTCTTCTAGTATAAATCATCTGTGCTCCAACTAAAAGCATACACTGCATGCAGCTGAAATATTTATAAGATATGAGACAGAAATCTGGCAGGGCAGGAATGGGGATCTCAAAAATTAGAATCAGTACCCACGCTCATATCTTCTAAACACACTGGGTATGAAAGGGCAATCTGAGAAAAACCCTGCATATGCTGAAAAGAAAATGATTGGGCTGTTTTTGCTATCCTCCTTCACAAAATGAGAGTTACCTGGCCGTGTCAGACTTTCTAAATCACAAAATAATCCCACTGAAGTAAGAGCACGTAACCTTCTTCATCGTTCTGGGTCAGTATTACAGAAAGTATGGAAGCTATTAACAAACAGGCAGCTAACATTTTTAGAAGGAAATCAGCAATGGCCGCCTATTTCTCTCAGTACAGGTTTCCTTGAAGGCATGGTCAACATACAACTAGATCTTACAACCTGCCATTCTACCTGGTTATCAATTGGTCAGGACTGCTATATGTGATAAGGTTATAAAAGGCAAAAGTTTTACCTGAATGCATTCTCTGTAATAAGGTAAACAAACTTTAAAAAGGTAATTCCCCCCTCCTCCCCCACCTTATGAGACTAGGATTAAGCCCACATAAGTGGCGCCAAATGGTTTGCTAAGAGACAACCAGAAAAAGGGAGGATCCAAGATCGCCAACAGAAGACCCCAGCTGAGAAGGTGCAAAACAGCACATAACTTTTTTTTTTTTTCCCCAAGTAATAAAGCAGTAGTAACAACCCCTTTACCCTCTTGGCGCCGGCCGCATGTAAACAGGCGGCCTCTCAGCGGGTGGTCCTTGGCGCTCAGTGGCCGCATAGTTGCGTGCAATATTGCAAAAACAGCTGTTGAGAGAGCACGCACCCTGCACACTCCCTGCACAGTTACCGGCACCTAATGGAAAGCTCCAGATCGCAAGCAGCTTTCTGATCATGTGACCGCCATGATCTTAAACCCTACCACGCCAGCTCCAAGGGTTTAAAGAGTTTAGCTGCCACAAGTGCTTTTATTATTGATTGGCTCATAAAAGAATTACAGGAAATAGGTTCTTTCACTCTTGTGACACATCGTCGACTACATGCTTGCTCTGGGTTAGTGAAAACAATGCAGGAATGCACTGCCATCAGCTTCTCATACACTTTGACAGGCTGCCGGCAACGAGGCCAGACAGTGTACCCGAGCCCTCCGGCTAAACACCGGAGCCCCATTCACCGGGACTAAAGGCCCTGTGTGCATGGGGCCTTATAGATGATAAAAGTATAAAACAATATAAACCAAAAATATGTTTCTCGCCTAAAAATATTTATAAATGGATGAGATGTAAATGGACTACATCTGTTTATGTCCGCAAATATGAAAAAAGGATATTTTTTCTGCAGACAAACTGACTGGGATGTAAAACGGACATACAATAGCTTACACCCGCTTACCCGTGGTTCATTCTGGATTTGTCTGATAAACGGAAACGGAGCCAGATTTCGCTTTTGCTTTTACGGCTTTTACGGAGCAAACATTTATTCAGTTCAATATTCAATTGGAATATACCTAGACATGTGTACTTCTAGTTTGACAGGATATTAGATAAAATCTATTTGATAGGCCAACACAACAAGAAAGCTGATTATTTACTGTAGTATCAATATCTCTTCTTATACCAGAATACAAAAAGAGTTGAATTGTATCTTAGACTGGAATGTTTTCTGAATGGCTGTACTCTTAAAGCCAAACCCTGGGCAGAAAAAATATATATACATCCCTTGCAATTGGGCTGTGCCCGCACTGAAAGGGGGTCACACACACACAACCCCCCCCCCCCCCCACACACACACACACACACACACACACACACACACACACATCTCAGTGGTCCTGGAGCACCAGGGACAGGAGGGTTAGCTGTGTCCCGCACAGTAAAATATATTTTTGGATTGTAAGCTCCAACGAGCAGGACCCTCCGATTCCTCCTGTATTGAATTATATTGTAACTGTACTGTTTGCCCTAACGTTGTAAAGAGCTGTGCAAACTGTTGCCGCTATATAAATCCTGTACAATAATAATAGTAATAATAAATATCTCCAGCAGGATTTCCAGTGGCATCTGCAGCAACCAGCAGGGAGCCTCCTCCACCCTGACCTCCTACTCAGCCAGTACCCCCGGGCCTAACCCCTCTCCCCCAAACACAGCGTGTCCATGCTGCACCCTCTCTCCTACTGGGCGCAGCGTGGAGGTTTTAGTTTGCCTGCTGCCTTTTGGTGGCTCTGACCATGTCTGCGCCCCTCTAAATGTTGTGTCCGGGCAACCGCACCAGCTGCCCCCCACGCTACGCCACTGACTCCACTGTCGAACAGGTCATTCTGCTCCAAAATATACAGGTGTTTTTTTTTGTTTTTTTTAAAGCCGTTTATGATATTGTGTAAGCTACGGTTTAATTTCATAATGCTGCCTCCAACTCCTGTATTCTACATAAATATGTACACCTATGTCACTGCACCCCTTATTTCCCCCATACATAATTTTTTTTTTTGCAACTGGTATCATATGTATATAAACTGGGTAATTAAAATGTCCTATTACATAATAAATCAACAGAAACAGATTAAGTGAACTCGCTGTTTAAGTGTAATGTAGCATTTGGCTTTTTATATGAGGTTATATACAAACGAGGCATACATAGATTCTTGCTTTCACATAATCAAGTCTTGGGAAAACATATGATATCATTTGCCCATAAAAGGAGCCTAAATTAATCATGGTAAATTCACTTGAACATTACAGCATTTAAATCATTATTCTTGGCTGCTCTTCTAGTATAAATCATCTGTGCTCCAACTAAAAGCATACACTGCATGCAGCTGAAATATTTATAAGATATGAGACAGAAATCTGGCAGGGCAGGAATGGGGATCTCAAAAATTAGAATCAGTACCCACGCTCATATCTTCCAAACACACTGGGTATGAAAGGGCAATCTGAGAAAAACCCTGCATATGCTGAAAAGAAAATGAGTGGGCTGTTTTTGCTATCCTCCTTCACAAAATGAGAGTTACCTGGCCATGTCAGACTTTCTAAATCACAAAATAATCCCACTGAAGTAAGAGCACGTAACCTTCTTCATCGTTCTGGGTCAGTATTACAGAAATTATGGAAGCTATTACCAAACAGGCAGCTAACATTTTCAGAAGGAAAGAAATCAGCAATGGCCGCCTATTTCTCTCAGTACAGGTTTCCTTGAAGGCATGGTCAACATACAACTAGATCTTACAACCTGCCATTCTACCTGGTTATCAATTGGTCAGGACTGCTATATGTGATAAGGTTATAAAAGGCAAAAGTTTTACCTGAATGCATTCTCTGTAATAAGGTAAACAAACTTTAAAAAGGTAATTCCCCCCCTCCTCCCCCACCTTATGAGACTAGGATTAAGCCCACATAAGTGCCGCCAAATGGTTTGCTAAGAGACAACCAGAAAAAGGGAGGATCCAAGATCGCCAACAGAAGACCCCAGCTGAGAAGGTGCAAAACAGCACATAACTTTTTTTTTCCCCAAGTAATAAAGCAGTAGTAACAACCACTTTACCCTCTTGGCGCCGGCCGCATGTAAACAGGCGGCCTCTCAGCGGGTGGTCCTTGGCGCTGAGTGGCCGCATAGTTGCGTGCAATATCGCAAAAACAGCTGTTGAGAGAGCACGCACCCTGCGCACTCCCTGCACAGTTACCGGCACCTAATGGAAAGCTCCAGATCGCAAGCAGCTTTCTGATCATGTGACCGCCATGATCTTAAACCTTACCACGCCGGCTCCAAGGGTTTAAAGAGTTTAGCTGCCACAAGTGCTTTTACCATTGATTGGCTCATAAAAGAATTACAGGAAATAGGTTCTTTCACTCTTGTGACACATCGTCGACTACATGCTTGCTCTGGGTTAGTGAAAACAATGCAGGAATGCACTGCCATCAGCTTCTCATACACTTTGACAGGCTGCCGGCAACGAGGCCAGACAGTGCACCCGAGCCCTCCGGCTAAACACCGGAGCCCCATTCACCGGGACTAAAGGCCCTGTGTGCATGGGGCCTTATAGGTGATAAAAGTATAAACAATATAAACCAAAAATATGTTTCTCGCCTAAAAATATTTATAAATGGATGAGATGTAAATGGACTACATCTGTTTATGTCCACAAATATGAAAAAAGGATATTTTTTCTGCAGATAAACTGACTGGGATGTAAAACGGACATACAATAGCTTACACCCGCTTACCCGTGGTTCATTCTGGATTTGTCTGAAAAACTGAGACGGAGCCAGATTTCACTTTTACTTTTACAGAGCAAACATTCATTCAATTCAATTGGAATATACCTAGACATGTGTACCTCTAGTTTGACAGGATATTAGATAAAATCTATTTGATAGGCCAACACAACAAGAAAGCTGATTTTTTACTGTAGGCACAATATCTCTTCTTATACCAGAATACAAAAAGAGTTGAATTGTATCTTAGACTGGAATGTTTTCTGAATGGCTGTACTCTTAAAGCCAAACCCTGGGCAGAAAAAATATATATATACATCCCTTGCAATTGGGCTGTGCTGGCTCTGAAAGGGGGTTAATAGCTCATTTTGTCCAAGGGAGAGGAGAAACAGTTTTACTTACTGGATACTCTACTCCACCAGCAGATGGCGCACCCCCATGATCTACCGGTTGACCATCCCTTGGTATTCTCATCCAGAGCAGGGCTATAGACCCTGCTCTGGTCTTATTGATGTCAAGATCCTAGAATGCTAGAGCACAAGGTTGCAAAAGCTGCAGGGACAGGTTTAGCTGTGGGGAGATACAGGAGGGTCATTTAAATATACATTTCACTTTATTGTTCCCTTGGGCATAAATGAGCAAGTAACCCTTGCAGTGCAGGCAAATCTTTTTATTTACCTGGAACTGGGCTTTAACCTCCCTGGCGGTATGATTATTTATGATTTCAGGTGCTGAAAGCAGTACAATTATTTTGCATGGAAATTTGGCGTTTTATATTGTAGGCCTGTAATTCTTAGGAATAACTCACTTAAATCTGTCTAGTCTAGTAGACATCCTGGGTATGATACAGTTTGAAACACAAAATCATTAATTATAATATAATAAATAACTATAATAATTATAACAAATATTAATATAATAATAATAAAAATGATTCAATAATGTAATCAAATCAAAAACACTGAAATTTGCTCAGTTGCAGAATTGTTGCTGTCATTAGATTTAGTGTTTGATGACGAATTTCCCCACAAATCACTATCGCTCAATTCTGAAAGTGATTCTAATTTATTATCGCTGTTTTCTAGCTGGTCTAAAACCGCTTTTGACATAAAGGGACACTTTTTGGTTGCTATGGACAATCTCCAGTTTCCAGGCAGAAAAAACCTGTATTTATAATATAAAACTACATGCAGGGTACTGGACAGACCACTAGGGACAAAGGGATGTGTATTTTTTTATACAGTACTGTAATCTGTAAGATTACAGTGTACTGTATGTGTACTGTGTTTTTACTTTTTTGAATTTGGCGCCGATCTCCGCTCCCGTGTGTCGCAACGTCGCAGGGAACTGAGCTCGGCGGCACTTGGCACTGTGTCAATCGAGCGAGGAGACAGCTCGAACCCACAGAGTGGAGACTTCGCAGGATCCAGGGGACAAGGTAAGTAACTTTCCCTGTATCCTGTGATGCAATCCCGAGTCTGGCTCGGGGTTACCGCCAGGGAGGTTAAAGAAAAAAAAAAAAAAAAAGACGTTTATACTTCTATACTTACCTTCAATATGGAGCTGCCCCATGCAGTTTTCCTTTTCCAGCACTACGAGTCTTAAATCTTCCACACTGATTTGCAGCCAGCATCATTCAACCCACTTCATTCTTATGCCGCGTACACACGATCGGAAATTCTGCCAGCAAAAGACAGATGAGAGCTTTTAGTCAGAAAATGCAACCGTGTGTATGCTCCATCGGACTTTTACTGGCCGAATTCCAGCCACCAAAAGATTGAGAGCAGGTTCTCAATCTTTCGGTCGGAAAAAGTTTCGAAATTCCAATCGTCTGTACCAATTCCGAAGCGCAAAATTCCTACGCATGCTTGGAAACAATTTGACGCATGCTCGGAAGCATTGAACTTAATTTTCTCAGTTGGTCGTGGTGTTGTACGTCACCACGTTCTTGACGGTCGAAAGTTCAGCGAATTCCGTCGAAAAAAACATCAAAGATTTTTCAGACGGAAAATCCGCTCGTGTGTACGCGGCATTAGACTGTTAAGGACCCACTGCCAGCCTAAGACTGGATAAAGCAAAGTGGGAGTAGAAGATTGATGCGCTCATCGGTCACTCTGCTATCTCTTCCTCTAATAATTCTCCTTGTGCTGCTTCTTCCTCACCCACTGAGCTCTGCTGTACAAGGACTGTTTGCAATCCAAAACATACATGTAATAATGAATACAGAACTGCATTCATTTGTGTCTGCCTAGAGTTCAGCATTAAATACAAGAGAAAGGCAACTGTTAGACATTTTGTCATAAATGTACAGTCTTTACCACTTGTTTGCCATGCACTACCTTATTATTTCAGGATGCTCATGTTTGTTGGATCATAAAAAGCTGGGTGGTAGAAACGATTAGCAAGAGCAAGTAAGGGCATAGAAACTTCTTAAAGGCAGAACTCCAGCCAAAAATACCAGATAAAAATGATTAGCCTATTGCAGGATACTATAAAAAAACATATTTTGCTGCAATATTAACCTTTAATCCAGAAAGTTTACACTTTTTTATGCCACTAGATGTCCTCAGTCTGATGGCCAGTATCATTCAACCTATTTACTCTGGGCCAAGGTCATTCTATGTATTCCGGAAGCAACTGCAACTTTTTAGTAATAAATTGAGTCCTTGCCTGGACTTTTTACACGATGAGGAGGCCCTCTCTTTTTGTTTTTCTTTATCTATATACCACCACATGCTGAGCTGATCTGTGCACGTTTAGTGGAGGTCTGACTGCTGAACACGTCCAGGTGATCCACTGGTGTCTGGTGAGTGTGGAGTGACATCTTCGGTGAGCTTTACTTCAAGCATCAACCCAGCATAGGCGTAAGCCTTAGGATATCGAGCCCGTTTGACCCCCAACCACCGGTTAGTGGGTCCACCGGATGTGGTAAGCGTACCGTATTCTTTTACATCTTCTGGTTTGCAACTGAATCCGACATCAAGAGGATATTAGTTTCAAGCTTGCCTTTGAGAAAACTATCTGATACCAGATTTATTATGGACTCCTCATATAACATAATTAATGTTTGATCAGCCTTTTAGTGACGTTCTTTATATAGACGCTTCTTTACATAGACGCCTCTATTAATGGTGTGTCCATTTACCCATTTATGTCAAGTGAATGGTGTGTGTCCCCATGTCTGATTTATAAATCGTTTTTGGTATCATCTAGCATGGTACCATCCAATATGACAGCATGAACACCTGTGCATTAGTTTACTAGTCCATGTTTTGAATTTATGTTTGTAGGATTTTTTATCACTTGTTGTTTCACCTTAGTATATGGTACGAACCTCTACACTCATTAGGGTGGGATCATCCTAATTTGCTCCTTCTGAGCACGTGACTCCTACTAAGATTACCATCACTGCTCGATTTTGAGCGTCTGATTCCCATTTTTGTAATACGGTTCACAATGATTGTATACACTATCACGCACTTCTATAAATTAGCACATATTGTTTAGTGGACATATCAGTGTCACCCTCCTCGTTCATGAAGATTGGTTGACTTGGTTGGTCTCACTAAGTACACCTGATTAGGATTTGTCTGCTAAGCGCTATACGTTCTTCACGTAGTGCTCACATGATTAAAGTTTTTCACTTTTTTCACATTATATCTGAACACCCATTAATGGCCGTGATTTTATAGTTTCATCCGGAATGAGTGTTCTCACATGTTTTATTTAGCGCCACATTTTTTGTTTTATATACAAGGTCATTCTAGACCGACCCGAACCTGCCACTGGACAGTGACAGGAGAAGCAGCACAGTGATGAGCTCATCTCTGTTTTTGAGAACAATACAGCTTTGCTATACAGAGATTGCAATAGGCTGATATCTGGTTAAATTCAAGTACACTGCTTACCAGTGGCGGTGTGTCCATAGAGGGCACAGGAGCGCCACCCCCACTCTCCTGCACCGCTCTATCACCAATAGATAGATTCATGCATTACATGAATCTATCAATTGTCACCGCTGCCGCCCCCTATTCAGGCGTACGGCCCCTTGTCGGGCACCGGGCATCTGAATTACAGCGGTGGGGTTTCTTTGGAAGCGCCCAATTAGAGCTGTCAGCTCTAATAGGCGTCCGGATTAGAGCAGTAGGCTCTAATAGGCTTCCAAAAGTGTAAACAGCGGGCGCAATGCTGTGCGTTCGCTGTTTACACAGTGTTGTGTTAGAGAAGCGAATACATCGATTCCCTAACACTGACCCGCCTCTCAGCCAATCAGGTTGCTGGGTCTGTGTTACCTGTCACCTGATTGGCTGAAGTCACAGGCGCTGTGATTGGACGACTAGGTGTCCAATCATTGCAGAAGACAAGAGGAGCACGGGAGAAGATATCGGGTCGCAATGAGGACACTGCTCGCCGCCTGCCGCCGTCACCCGCTGCACACTAAGACAAGGTAAGTGCCAGGCAGATGGCGGGCACAGTGGCAGCAGTTGGGGCACATTGGCAGCATTTAATGGGCACAGTGGCAGCATTTAAGGCACAGTGACAGCACTTGGGGCAGCATTTAATTGGCACAGTGGCAGCATTTAATGGGCACAGTGGCAGCATTTAATGGGCGCAGTGAGGCTGCAATTGATGGGGTTTTTTCTGAATTTTTCAGTTTGTTTGCGCCCCCCCAAAAATTTTGAGCACCAGCCGCCACTGCTGCTTACATGTAAGAATAGTTTAATGTAATGATATGTTCTCGATTAATGTGTCTTATTTTAATCTGCCTAGAGTTCAGCTTTAATGATCTTTCTTATATCTTATATAGAATATTTTTAAGGTCTATCCATTACATTTACCAATTAAAACGTTGTTTAAAGATCAGTTTCTTTTACAACAGTTTCATTCTATTTCATGTACTAATATTTGTGATTTAGCTATAATTACAGATAAATCCAGTTATTCAAAGCATATCCTCAGCACATACTGCAAATTCCTCAGTGCATCTGTTGACAAATGCATTGCACATATATGTGAGAAAAGACCCATTGTATGTTTTTTGTTAGTTCATCACTTTTAGATCACATCAAAATTTAACTGCAAGCAGTTGTGCAACGCATTTAGCTATAGGTCATGATCAACTGTACTGCGTCAAATCAGCTTGCCTTTCAAAATAGGATTTCCCTCTGAGTTTTCTACACTTCAGTTTGTATAAGAGCAGTGTTCATAGCAAGCTTTTACCAATTCTATTCTAATAGTTCTGTTTTTTAGAAGTGAGTTAATGCATGTTGGCAGCATATTCATCTGAATCGGCTACTGGCGCGCCAAAATAGACATGCACCATTTTTGCACAGCACAGCACACCACAATGCAGAGTACTTTGCTACCATGCATTGTGGCACATTACATTGCCGCGCTTATTGTGACAAGTGAAAATCATGAAAACAAATATTGTGTCTCAATATATGAAAAGTAAAAAAAAAAAATGCAGATAATTGTCCCAAGTGAGTCCAAATCAGAAAAGTGTGTGAAAAAAAAAAATTTTTTTTGTCTGGATACTTTCAACACCAAGTGTACCACCATCAGTTTAGAAGACTCTTACTTGAACAAAAGGACCTTCTGTGAAAAACATTCAGTGTAAAACAGTGGTGTCTTTTTTATTTTTTTTTGGGGGGGGGGGGCAAACAACCACCTCCCCCACTCCCGCGCGGTCAGGTCACACGCAAAGCCCACCCCCTCCATCGGGTCACCCCGATGGAGGGGGTCGGTTGGTCATCCACCTCTGCACTTACTCCATCTAGATTGCGGGTGTCTCACAGCGGCTTCCGCCGCGCGTCTCCTCCCTCCTCCTCCTAGGTTTCCAAAACGATTGCCTGTCCTTTCAGCCAATCAGGTGACGGGTCTCATGACCTCATGGCTGGGAGGAGGATCAGTGTGAGAATAGCGAATATTCATTTGCATATTGTCACACAACTGGGTGGGCTCGGAGCGCAGTGCTCTGCGCCCCGAGCCCACCCTTTTTTAAAGCCTATTAGAGACTCTGGCTGTAATCATGTGTTCAAAAAAAAAAAAAAAAAACGCCCCCCTATTGTAATCCATGTGTCCGGCACCCTGCATGTAGATCAGGGGCCAGACGCTACTGGTGTAAAAAGAGTCATATGAGCTAGTAGGTTAATACATCATCTGTAGAGGACCTGATGTCACCTCCAAATCTCCACATATGATCACCAAAGCATCACATCCAGTGACATAAGATAGTCAGCCGTGACAAAAAAAGAGAATCGGGAAGGCTCACATAGTGTAAAACCGTATGTATACTTTTATTTAAAAAATAAATAAATAAATAACCACTCACAATAATTAAAATCAAAAAGAGCTTAATAGTGAAAATACCAGTCACGGGATTCGATCTGGCCACTTCCGGGTTACAGCATGTGTGGTGACGTCACAAGCTTAAGCTCCTCCCTACGCGTTTTGTCACATCGAATGTCATCAGGGGCGCGGAAAATTATGTAACTCACGTTTGGGTAAAGTGTTGCATGATCGCACAATTACCAGTTAAAATAACGCACTGCTAAATAGCAAAAAATGGCCAGGTCCTAAAGAGGGTAAAACCTTCCAGAGCTTAAAAACTGTTAACGAGTCTGGCTTCGATTTGTTAGTGTATCTAAATCTTCTAGTACATCTAACACTCCCACCAGAATGATAATGCTGTTGTCCAAATGTGTCTATGTTGCTTCTTCATCCAGAGTGTAGGCATTCTAATACATGACTTGTATTAAAATCGCCAAATCACCAGATGAAAACAGGAGGGAAAAAAGCCTAAAAAGAAAACTAATGCAGACATCACATCTAATGATTGGTATGCTGCAATATGTTACATTTTTGGTTTAAAACTGCTTCAAAATAAGAAATCTGTAAGCCACAATTGGCGGCCTCTCCTGAAAACATTGATTGCCTTATCTTACAGATTTACCATTTTTTAGAGTCGCTGACCTGCAATCAGATTGAACATTCGCTCGCTGAATACCTATCAGGGGGTCAGTGATTCAATGTAGCGAAGACAAAGACAACCAGCAATTTTTGAAGGTGGTCAGCAACAACATCCTACATATTTCCCCTAGTGTAGGCTTCCTTTAAAATGAAAATGAACAGAGAACGCGGCTAAGAAATATAACACTTGTTCATAAAAAAAAAAAAAGACAGATTATGCTTACAAATATTGTAACATTGTATAAATCTATAGGGTATGTGGGCAGACTGGAGCAGGGGTATCAGCACAATTCCTTACCTGTGCAGTGTGTACAGCCTCCTCATTGGTCTGATTGATAGAGGAGCACAAAGTAATGACAACAAGGAAGAGTAGGAAGGTAATTCCAGCTTTCATTCTCAAACTGACCGATTCAGAGGCACTTCAGCGTGTTTAGAATACGACCATCACTCCTGTAGCAGACACTGGTCAAATGTTTTAAATAAACACGCTAGATTGATGTTAGCATATTAACTGGCGGCATCCTTAACCACCTTATCTGCAATTGAAGCGCCGCTATTATTTGTACTCATTCCTGGACATGTCCTAGTGTTATGGAGATTTAAATCCATTTCTGAATTTAATCTTGCGTGTGTCCTGGAATGTGTACATTTTTTTTTTTTTTGTATGGTAAAAGCTTCTTTAGCACAGGCTATCAGAAAAGCAGCATATTTCTGAGCATTATCAGTAAGTCCAGCATGATAATGCAGTCAGTCCTCTGTCCAGCAGAAGTGCAAGGCGGTGAGCAGTCCAACAGCTGTGATGGGAACACATCCAGTTGTGGAGTTGTGTTCTCTCAGAAGTGGGATATGCAGCTACACATCCTTCACTGATTACAGGGATTCAGGCACCTCCCAGGCAGGCAGGCAAGGCAGGAGGAGCCCATGTGAAAGCAGCATTGCTAATCAACTGCAGTCTGGGAACAGTCACAGGAAACTCACTTGTTTCTATACTGCTCATAGAATGAATCATTTTAAAGATTCTTAACCCTCCAACGCCCTGGGAATCAGCTTAGCTAAACTGCAGATCCTATCCAAACAATAATCGGTGTGCAAATCTGAAAAATGTTTTCACATATTTTGTATAAAAATAAAATAAAATAGTAGTTCATAATAGTCCAAATTTAATGCTAGTTGGAGACCACAGAAAAAAAAAATCTTGGCTACATTGGGGGTTATTTACGAAAGGCAAATCCACTTTGCACTGCAAGTGCACTTAGAAGTGCAGTCGCTCTAAGGGCCGGTTCAGACTGCTGCGATGTCCGAGATCAGTGCAAATCATATGCGATCTCTGCACCAGCACTAGCAGTGCATATGATTTGCACCGCACTGCAGTGCAAATCATATGCGATCTCTGTGCGATGCGATTTCAGCCATACAGATAGATCGCATTCAGCCCAAACTCATACAACCCAAAAAAAAAAAAAAAAACGCCCCCCCCCCTTTTTTTTGGTCCGCAGCGGAATCAGATCGCAGTAGGGTGTTCTCACCATGCGATCCGATTCCTGTCCGAGTTGGATGCAGCATCGCACTGCGATATGCGAACTGATTGTGGGTGTCATTAACATTTAACTGACACTCCCAGCAGCTCGCATAGGGCAGTGTGAACTGCCGCCGGGAGACATGCGATGCGGGGGTAACCCGCAGTAGATTCGCAGCGTTCCCGCATCCACTTTGCACTGCAAGTGCACTTGGAAGTGCAGTCACTCTAATGCCCCGTACACACGGTTGGAAATTCCGACAGTGTGTAAGTGGGCTAAATTTTCCGACAACAAAGTCCTATCGGACTTTTTCCGAATTCCGACGGACAAAGTGCTACGCATGCTCAGATCACATTATAAGACCAAAGCTATTGGCTACTAGCCTCTACGTAGTCCCGTCGTAGGCAACAAACGTCACCACGTTCAGAATGATCGGATTTTCCGACAACTTTGTCTGACCGTGTGTATGCAACACCAGTGTCGGAAAAAATCCGATGGATTTTGTGGTCGGATTTTCCGACCGTGTGTGTACTGTTTTTTTATTTTATCATCCAATCATGTGCAAGCTAAAATGCTGTTTTTTATTTTCCTTGCATGTCCCCCTCGGATCTACAGCGACTTTACTTCCAAGTGCACTTTCAGTGCAAAGTGGATTTTCCTTTAGTAAATAACCCCCATTGCTCTTTTGTAATTAAACAGCAGAATAAAACCTTTAGTATGCTTAGTAGGGATGAGCTAATGGGGGTTATTTAGGAAAGGTAAATCCACTTTGCACTACAAGTGCACTGAAAGTGCAGTCGCTGTAGATCCGAGGGGGACATGCAAGGAAAATAAAAAAACAGCATTTTAGCTTGCACATGATTGGATGATCAAATCAGCAGAGCTTCCCCTCATTTCAGATCTACCCCTTAGATTTACAGCGACTGCACTTGTAGTGCAAAGTGGATTTGCATTTCGTAAATAACCCCCTACTGTGTCTTTGTGCAGTTCACCAGGGAATTCATCAAACCCAGAATTTTTTTTTTTTTTAAATTGTATTTTTATTTGAATTTTAATAGAACATACAGGTTATACGTGGTTTAAGACAAGGAAAGAACAATAGGAAAACAGAAATAATACAAAAAGTATAACAAGTTATGGTTAATTCAATTGTAGGCTTCTAGTAATATTGTAAAACTGAAATACTGATGTCAATGGGGGACAAATCCTGAAAATCAATTCTTACAATTTTCTAAGCTAATAGGAAACAGATTGTCCGACTAAGGGCTCTTTCACGCGGACGCGTCCGTGTACGGAGCCCGCTCTGCACAGCGTGGGATCGCTCCGTCCTTCCCCCGCTGAGCAGGAAGATGACAGGTCTGTCTCTGCACTCTGTGTAGAGACGGACCTGTCAGAGCGCCGCTCTCCCCTATGGGGGATCGGATGACGACGGACCGCAGAGTCCGCTGTCACCCGATCCGATCCGCAGACGGATGTAAAAATAGGGTTTTCCTCCGTCACACTTTTTCGGATCGGAGCGGGTCGGATGTCAGCGGACATGTCACCGCTGACATCCGACTCTCCATAGAGGTCTATGGAGCGTCCGTTCAGGTCCGCCTAAAAAACTGACAGGCAGACCTAAACGGACCGTCCATGTGAAAGGGGCCAAAGAGTATGAGGACCTGGATACTGCCAAGTACCAATGCAAAAGGGAAAAAAAAAAGTACAGCGGGGGGAGAAGGTGCTCCTTTTATCCCTTTTTCTGCTGTCAATGTTAAGCCTGATACACAGAGGCGGCTCTAGGATTTGTGAGGCCTTAGTCAAAACTTACACATGAGGCCCCACTCACGCCCATAATAGGAAAAAAGAGGGTGAGATAAAGAGGGGGGAGAGAGAGAATCAGTGATTGAGCACAGGCAAATTAGGAGGCCGCGAGGCCCCTGTGAGTGCGAGGCGAGGCCTTAGGCGACCGCCTAATTTGCCTAATTAGAGAGCCGCCTCTGCTGATACACACACTCATTTAAACCATCGGGCTGATCGAAAAAAAACCTGAGTAGATCGCCGTACTAATTATGTAATGTTAGTACAGTGATTTTTACGCTGTGAAATTGTGTTCTGACAGGGGGACCCCTGCCCAGTACCCATGCCAGAACACACTGGTCAGTGCAGCGCTCAGATTAGGGACGTGCAGTGAGGTCAGTGGCTGGTGAGGCACTGGTTAGAATCACAGCCAGATACACACAGGTTACATACGCTGCGATCGTTAGCGCGAGATCAATAATTCTAGCACTAGACTTCCTCTGTAACTCTAAGGCCTCATGCCCATGGGCGTTTTAAAAAACGAGCTGCAGCCAGGATTTTTTTCCACGTTGTATCAATGCGCGTTTAGCCACGCTAGCTTTCAGCCGCATTTCCCTGTCTCTGTTCAAAATCAATGATTCCTTCTGGGAGCCCATTGATTTGAATTGAATTGATTAGAAGTCGCACGAGAAGTCGGATCAAGATGTGTGACTTGTGTGCTAAGAATCTTGAAGGGGAACCCCGACAAAATTTTGCGTGAGGTTCCCCCCAAGATCCATACCAGACCCTTATCCAAGCACGGAGCTCAGGAAAAGGGGGGGGCGAGCAAGTGCCCCCTCCTGGACCATACCAGACCACATGCCCTCAATATGGGGGGGGGGTTGGTGCTTTGGGGAAGAGGGGGCCACCTCTGCCCCACCCCAAAGCACCTTGTCCCTGTTGATGAGGACAAGGGCTCTTCCTGACAACCCTTGCCCGGTGGTTGTCGGGGTCTGCAGCCCCCCACCCTAGGTGAATGAGTATGGGATACATCGTACCCCTACCCATTCACCTAAATAAAAAAAGTGTCAAAAATAAACACACTACACAGGTTTTTAATGTATTTTATTAAGGCAGCTCCGGCTCTTCTCCCTCTTCTGGCGATGTGTTCTCTCCTCTCCGGTTCTTATCCTCTCTGCACTGTCCTCTCTCTCCACTATCTTCTGCTCTTTTGCTGGCTCTTCTCCCTCTGTTCTTCTTCCGATTTTGACTTAACACCATCTCCCGGTGTAATTCTGGGTCCGCTGTGTGCAATGACTTATATTGGCATGGAGCGGGGCCACCCGATGACAAAAGATAGAGGCCATGCCCCTTGTGACATCATCACCTGGGGCATGATGGGGTGATGACATCCAGCCCCCAGCCTAGCCGATGCGAGTGCCCGGCCCTCACGGTCACCGCCGGGCTCCCGCGATCGCTGCTGACACATGACAAGACAGAGTATAAACATTTGTCATTTCCCCTGCACAGTCCCCTCCTCCCTTCAGTTAGAACACACACTAGGGAACACATTAACCCCTTGATTGCCCCCTAATGTTAACCCCTTCACTGCCAGATACATTTTTACAGTAATCATTTTTTATAGCACTGATCGCTGTATTAATGCAATGGTCCCAAAAATGTGTCAAAATTGTCCGATGTGTCCGCCATAATGTCGCTGTCCCGATAAAAATCGCAGATCGCCGACATTACTAGTAAAAAAAAAAAAATTTAGAATAAAAATGCCATAAAAACTATCTCCTATTTTGTAGACGCTATAACTTTTGCGCAAACAATCAATATATGATTATTGCAATTTTTTTACCAAAAATATGTGAAGAATACGTATCGGCCTAAACTGAGGAAAAAAAATGTTTTTTTATATATGTTTGTGGGGTATTTATTATAGCAAGTGTAAAAAATAATGTGTTTTTTTCAAAATTGTCGCTGTTTTTTTGTTTATAGCACAAAAAATTGCAGAGGTGATTAAATACCACCAAAAGAAAGCTCTTTTTGTGAGAAAAAAAGGACGTCATTTTGTTTGGGTGCAACGTCGCACCACCGCGCAATTGTCAGTTAAAGCAACGAAGTGCAGAATCACAAAAAGTGCTCTGGTCAGGAAGGAGGTAAAATCTTCCGGGGCTGAAGTGGTTAACCACTTGCCTACCAGTCACGAACACCTCCTTCCTGACCAAGCCATTTTTCAGCTTTCAGCGCTGTCGCATTTTGAATGAAATTGCGCGGTCATGCAACGATGTACCCAAATAAAAATTTTTATCATTTTTTCCCCACAGCTTTATTTTGGTGGTATTTGATCACCTCTGCGGTTTTTATTTCTTGCGCTATAAACAAAAGAAGAGGGACAAGTTTGAAAAAACTATTATAATAAAATTTTTTATTTATTTTTTTAAACAAAATTTTTCCTCAGTTTAGGCCGATAATTCTTCTACATATTTTTGGTAAAAAAAATTGCAATAAGCGTATATTGATTGGTTTGCGCAAAAGTTATAGCGTCTAAAAATAGGGGATAGATTTATAGCATTTTTATATTTTTTTTTTTTTACTATAATGGCGGCGATCTGCGATTGTTATCATGACTGCGACATTGTGGCAGACATATCGGACACTTTTGACGCATTTTTGGGACCATTCACATTTATACAGCGATCCGTGCTATAAAAATGCATTGACTGCTGTATAAATGTGACTGGCAGGGAAGGGGTTAACACTAGGGGTGCTGCAGGGGTTAATATGTTCCCTATGTTAGTGATTCTAACTGTGGGGGGAGGGGACTGACTGGGGGAGGGGACCGATCAGTGTCCCTATGTACAGAGGACACACCATCGGTCTCCTCTCCAGTGACAGGACATGGATCTGTGTGTTTACATACACAGATCCACGTCCTGCTCAGTTACTGGGCAATCGCGGGTGCCCGGCGGACATCGCGGCCGCCGGGCACGCGCATCGGGTTTCCATCGACGCGGCGCTCCCCCTAGTGGCCAAAATGCTAGCGACGTCATATGACGGCAGCCCGCCACAAGAGCCGCACCGCTCCGCCGTCAATTGACAGTGGGCGGTCGGCTACAGGTTAAATACCATTGGGATGTTCAGTGTCATTCTAAAGGCCCGTACACACGATCTGACTTTTTGACAACCAACATGAAATTAGCTGTTTTGGACCAACATCCGGCCGTGTGTACGCTCCATCGGACCAACTTTTTCCAGGTTTCATCAGACTTTTGTTGGCTGTGCGAACGGACCAACTTTCTGCCAACAAAAGTCCGATGGACCAAAGTCCGACCGTGTGTAAACAAAACCAACGGACTTTTGTACAAACCAATGCAGAACCAATGCAAAAGATCAGACAACAATACAGAAGTTGACCAAAGGTGGCGGTAAATAGCAGAAAAACCAAGTGATTTGGTGAAAGTTGGCTGAAAAAAAAGTCCTGCCGTGTGTATGCAATACCAACTTGGGGCCAACGCCCTTTGGACAAAAATCCACAGGAAAGTTGTTCCACGGTCCGATCGTGTGTATGAGGCTTAACTGACGGATGGACAACACAAACCAAATGCTAACAGGAATAGATTCACGCAGCCTATTGCATTAGGGTGTGCACCCCAAGCTCAAACACACATGCGTGTCAGTGTGTGTGTATACACTATATTACCAAAAGTATTGGGACTTTTTTTTTTTTTAAATCTTTATTTTATAAATTTTCCATTACAAGCATTTCTTAACACATATCATATCCACAAGTTAAACTACCCCCCCCCCCCCAGCTCCCCGCCGCCCCCCCCCCACCGTCCCTGCCGTGCAAGTAATCCCTTGAACATTTCGCATCTGCCTAGAGTGTCTGAAATTTTCTTAAAAAGGGTCCAATTTACCCGGTAGCTCACCTGGAAGGGCCTCCTCATACTCCCTATTATCTTATTATTTCTTACGCCAATCTCCATGACTCTCTAAAAGTGTCCCAACCGTCCCACTTTCTCACTCCTTCCCCCCCTTTTGCAATTTCTTCCTCGTAAGGCTCAGGTCCTTCGATTTTTTGCTGCATATTCACTCTGCAAATCCATTCCCCCATCCGCGGACTCTCCGGATCTAACCATTTCTTAGGGATTACGTTTTTGGCCTCGTTTAGGAGGATAGGGATTAGTGACGACTTGTACTGCTTCACGGGGACATCCGTCCCGTGGAACAGTACCGTCCATGGGTCCTCCGGAATGGTCTTTCCTGTGATTATCTTAATTATGTCAAGAATTTGCTGCCAATATTTCCTGATCTTGGGGCATCCCCACCAGATATGAGCCATCGTACCGATGGCGCCACATCCTCTCCAACACTCCGGGGACTTGTCTTTTTGGAATCTGCTCAGTTTTAAAGGAGTCATATACCATCCCATAAGGCATTTATAATTTACTTCTATAGTATTAGTGTTCAGCGCAGAACCGTGCATTAAATTAAAAATGTTATCTATTCTATCTACACTACAGAGAACCCCAAGTTCCTCCTCCCATCTTTTGAAGAATTTTCTTCATGAATCATCATTTTATAGATTCGAGAGATATTATTTCTAGTAGAGAGACGTATGCATATTCTCTCTAGTACAGTATAGTCCTCTCCAAAACGAATTGGTTGTGGCAGACCTTCCACGAAGTGTTTCAGTTGAGAGTATCTCCATGCGTCAATCGACATTAAATCTAAATTATTCCTTAACTCGTGATACGTGACTATTTTTCCGTGTTTTATAATATCTCTTAACTGTGCTTCCCCTTTTTTAATCCAATTACCCCAAAGTTCGCTCCGCCCTGGAGCAAAGTAAGTGTTATTTTTTAAATACATCAAAGGGGAATTATATTCCCATTTATTTTTCCTATGAATCTTATCCCACTCTCAGTGTGACCAGTGTAATTTCGTGTGCCCTTCCCCCCACTATCCTGTGCCTTGGTGGATTCCAAATAATGTGCCCTAATTGAGTCTCGCTTAGTGAGTTTTCAATGTTTAACCATCTCTTATTACTTCCCACCTTTGTCCATTCCATTACCCTTGATAGTGTAACTGCACTGAAGTATTTCTCAAAGTACGGGCTGGCTATGGTATCCCAGTCTTAGTCCGTAGGGTTCAATGAGTTGGCCCATCCTTTGCAGCTATAACAGCTTCAACTGGGAAGGCTGTCCACAAGGTTTAGGAGTGTGTCTTTGGGAATTTGACCATTCTTCCAGAAGCACATTTGTGAGGTCAGGCACTTATGTTGGATGAGAAGGCCTGGCTTGCAGTCTCTGCTCTAATTTATGCCAAAAGGTGTTCTATCGGATTGAGGTCAGGACTCTTTGCAGGCCTGTCAAGTTGCTCCACCCCAAACTCACTCATCCATGTCTTTATGGACCTTGCTTTGTGCACTGGTCCATATCATTTGGTGGAGGGGGGATTACGGCGTGGGCTTGTTTTTCAGGGGTTGGGTTTGGCCCCTTCGTTCCAGTGAAGGGAACTCTTAAGGCGGCAGCATACCAAGACATTTTGGACAATTTCATGCTCTCAACTTTGTGGTAACAGTTTGGGAATGGCCTCTTCCTGTTCCAACATGACTGCGCACCAGTGCACAAAGCAAAGTCCATAAACACATGGGTGAGTGAGTTTGGGTTGGAGGAACTTGACTGTTAACTTTCACTGGCATGACCAAAACTCAGAAGGGGGGGTATTGAGTAAAATATCACTACCATTGCAGGTGGGGGGTTAGTGGCAGTGACAGTTAACCCTCCCCCCGTCCCCCACTCCTACATCAATGGTAATGGCAATGAGTGTTAACCCTTTCCTCAATGACAGCCCTCTCCCCCATTGTGATCACTTACTGTACAGGATCACAGGCTCCAGCTCCCCTCTTTCCTGGCTGGGGCTTTGTTTGTACTGGGGCAGAGATAACTGCAGTCTTCATTCCTGTGCAGGGTGCTGGTACACAGAGGTGGGGTCCAGTGCCCAGCACTCACTGCCACTCTACATGTTGGGTGCTACATCACTCCTTTCTGTGCTGAGTGATGGAACACAGAGAGAGGTACCAGCATCCAGCTGCCACTCTGCATGTTGGGCACCATACAGTATTGCAGCTGTCCCCAGGGCTTCAGTACAGTGACATAAGTCAGGATAGAGAAATAATTCCATAGTTGCCAGCATTTCAAAGAAGTTTCCATGGATGCCCTTTTCTGTTGTGTGTCCATGAAGTCATGGTAGGTGGAGAATTCACTTTAAAAAACGGGCAAGGCATTCAGTTAAAATAGGTGTGGTTCCACAATAGACGTATCATTAACTTATTGCCATTCTTTAATTATACATATGTCAGGGTTAAAAAAAAAAAAGAAGGAAAGTAAACTAGGGGCTGGCTTTACATACCCCACACTTCAAGAATTGTGGCATTCAAACTGTGCCGGGTCCTGGTATATATTCAGCTGAATTCCAATAAAATGAAACTACGCCAATCTCTTGTTTGTCTTGCATGACAGTAAGATATATTATGAAGATGTACAGACATGTACAGATAAAACAAAAAAAATAAGCCTTGATGCGTTTTGCGCAAAGCAAATTAAAATCAAGCAAGACAAACAGGGGAATTCATTTTGGAAAAACAACAAAACACTGGTACAAACATCAAACATGTAAACACTGACCCCAAGGTTCTGAAAAGAATGCAGACATTAACTACATGAACAATCATTCTGTACAGCAAATAAATGGTGGGAAATCATTATATAAAGAAAGTAACAAAGCTGCCCAGTTCATACATGCTATAATGGTGCTAATGGACAGTTGTAAAAAGTATACACAGCGGCCACCATTAAAAATTATAGGGCCCCATCCAGCATGACAGGGCCACAGATACCCCCCTAGCATTGTAACCTCTTTATACATCCAACACACACACACACACACACTTTCCCCCTAGTACTGTTACCACCTATATACTCCCTGAATTCTAAACCCCAGATACCTCCCCAGCACTGTGACTCCTTTACACCCCAGATATTGCCCCAGCACTCTGACCCCTCTACAATCCAGCACTGTGACCCCCCCCCCCCCCCTACACTCCAGATATCTTCCCAGTACTCTGACCCTCTACACACCCCAGATATCCCCCAGCACTCTGATATCTCGACACTCCAGCACTGTGCCCCCCCCCCCCCCCCAGCCCAGATATGCACCAGCACTATAATGACGGTGGCTGGTTGGCAAGCGGTTAAAGTGCTGAGGGGTGATAGAGTCACTTGTGGTCCGGTTCTGCAGTCCCGGTTTACATGGCATTCCCCCTGTCCTATGCCAGCTCTGCAACACTTCCTGGTACCTCTCTCATCAGCCGATCAAGCTCCTCCTACCGGTTTCGTCACAGTCCCGTGACTTCCTCTGGGAATACTTTTTTTACTTATTCCCAAAGGAAGTCACAAGACTGTGATGAAACCGGTAGGAAGAGCTGCAGAACCGGACCACAGGTGACTCTCTCAGCCCTCAGCACTATAGCACTTTAGAGGCGATTTTTATTTATTTGAAATGTGAGTTGTATATATGTGGAGTTCTGTTTGCAATTATAACATTTTAAACGTTATCACGCTATTGCATGCCTCTGTCATTTCCCACATGTGATGTATATGAGGAGAGTCTCTGAACATACCAGGAGAAAATAGTGAACACTGAGCTGAGTTATTACCGGAAATAGCAGGTGGCCTGTGTTCCATACAAGTGTTCCATAAACCTGCATAGGATAAAAGGAAGCAAACGAGGGTCTCTGCAGGTTATTGCTATTGATTACAGGATTCTTTTTTTAAGCCCCTAAGGTGAGGATACATCCGGTTGGGGTTGTGTGTGCACAACGCATGAAGACACAATTATCACATGATTGATGTTATTATGGACTTTTGCTGTTTAGTTTAAACACTCAAGGATTAATTGAAAGTCACGGAGCACGAGCACTTTATTTTCATATATATGGACTGTTGTTGTTTAGTTTAATAACCTCATTGAGGACTGAGTGCAATATCACAGAGCACGAGCGCTTTATTTTTTAATGTTTATATGTTGTTATGCTTTAGACATTTGTTTATATATATATATATATATATATATATATATATAGTGTTTATATTTATATTTATATAGTTTACTGGATTCATATATTTATATAGTATTGTCAAGGCTTTTACCCATTGTTTCCATCACTGTAGCCCCTTTACACTGCAGATATCCCCCAGCACTCTGACCCCACTACACGCCAGCACTCTGACCCCTCACACCCCAGATTTCCCCTCAGCACTCTGGCCCCTCTACACCCCAGCTACCCCCATCACTGTACATCCTCTAAACCCCAGATATTACCCAGAACTCTGACATCTCTACACCCCAGCACTGTGCTTCCCCCTCCCCCCCCACAACCCAGATATGCACTAGCACTCTGACCCATCTACACCCCAGCACTGTGACCCCCCCTACTCCACAGATATTCCCCCAGCACTCTGATCCCTCTAAACCACAGCACTGTGACCCACCTACACCCAGATACCCCCCAGCACTCTGACCCCACTACACCCCAGATACCTCCACCACTGTAGCCCCTTTGCACCCCAGATATTGCCCCGCACTCTGACCTGCCTACACCCCAGATATGCACTAGCACTCTGACCTGCCTACACCCCAGCACTGTGACCCCCCCTACACCACAGATATTCCCCCAGCACTGTGACCCCCCCCTACACCCAGAAACCCCCATCACTGTAACCCCCTTTACATCTCAGATATTCCCCTGCACACTGACCCCTCTACACCTCAGCACTGTACCCCTCACACTGCCCAGATATGCACCAGTACTTTTACATTTCTACACTCCAGCACTGTGACCCACCTACACCCCAGATATTCCCTCAGGACTCTGACCCCTCTACACCCCAGCTACCCCATCACTGTAAGCCCTCTACACCCAAGATATCTGACCCCTCTACACTCCAGCACTGTGACCTACCTACACCCCAGATATCCCCTCAGGACTCTGACCCCTCTACGCCCCAGCTACCCTATCACTGTAACCCCTCGACACTGCATAATTCCCTCCAGGACTCTGACCCCCTCTCTGCACCCTAGATATCCCCCCAGCACTGTTACCATATGCACTCTTGATTAGATACCCCTTGTACTGTAACCCCACCACATTCCTGATACCCCCTACACTTTGACCTCTATACATTCTTGATACCCCCAGTACTGTGACCCCTTTAGCCAGCTCTTATACCCCAATACTGTGACCCCTCTACACCCCCGATACCTCTAGCACTATGGCCACCCAAGATACCCCCAGCATTGCTACTTCCTAAACAACCCAGATTCCCCCTCAACACTGGGTTTCCACATACATTACTGATATCCCCTACCACCATTATCCCATCCATACAGTACTCCCTTTTCTAATGCAGATACAGTGCACTTGAATGTTTGGCTATGTGCCTCTCTCCAGAACTGTGACAAGCACTCACCTATGTACCAATCATATCATGCAGGCAGAAGGAGGTGTTGAAGAGAGAGCAGAAGTGATAGACAACTCAGATTCTCCAGCAGGAGTGGCACTCCCCTAGACTCAAAAGGCATCCGAAACCCAGCGGTGTTCACAGTTCACACAGAGCGTGCGCCCTTCTGCAGGATCAACATGAGTGGGGCGGGGTTAGGCGCGAGCTCTGTGCAGACCAGTGTGCTGGAGGCTTGTTCAAAGAGAGCAGAGGAATCTGAACACAATAGTGACATGGCCATGATCTCGGGGCAGATTGCGGGACACAGACATCGCAGGACACATGCCTGAAACAGGAAGATTGTCCCGGCAAAACCAGCACTGTTGGTACCTATGAATGCTAATGCGCAAGGGCTGATTAGGGTGTGCCCAGGTACAGCCGGCACACCCCGTGCGCACGCATATGCTAACAGGCTCACATAACAAACAGGTCAATAACATGCTATCAATGAATGACTGGAAGAGGTGCAAATCAAAAAATGTAAGACATTCTCTGAATTGCATGGGATTTGGAAGACAGCAAGGATCACTGTAGTTGAGACAGCTACTACAGTGATTGTCTGCTTCCACAGGGATCAGTCAAGTCTGGAATATACATAGTTACATTGGCCCAAGCCAGACCAATGTAACTATGCAGAAAAAACAAAAACAACATACCTGGAGCTTTAAAGCCAGAAAACGAAAAGCAGCATGGAACTCTTGGAATAGAAGATCAAGAAGGGCCCACAGACAGTCTGCCAAGTTGGTGCATAGAGAAAACTCTGGAATGTACTCCACCCTGAAGGAGCTACTTGATATGTCAGGCCCTCTGTTCTTGTGCACACGACTCTGCTATCAGCTCTGTACTTTCTGACACACCTGGTTGGACTAAGAAGTTAGTTGTAAATATCTGTGCATATACAGTATATACAGTGTTTAGCATAAATGAGTGCACCCTTTTGAACAGTAAGATTTTAATCAATATCTCAATGAACAGAAGAACAATTTCCAAAATTGTGACAAAACTGAGTTTTATAGACCATTTGTTTAGCTCACTACCTGAAAGTAAGGTTCATAATATAACTTAGATAACAAAATCTTCAGTTTTACTCAAATTAGTTGATTCAAAAATGAATACACCCCACAACAAAAACTACTACATCTAGTATTTTGTATGACCTCCATGATTTGTAAGGACAACACCAAGTCTTCTAGGTGTGGAATGAACAAGTTGGTGACATATTGCAACATCTATCTTTTTCCATTCTTCAAAAACAACCTTTTAGAGCCTGGATGCTAGATGGAGAGTGATGCTCAACTTGTCTCTTCAGAATTCCCCATAGGTGTTCGGTTGGGTTCAGATCAGGAGACATACTTGGCCACTGAATCACTTTCACCCTGTTCTTCAGAAATGCAACAGTGGCCTTAGGATGTGTGTTTTGGATCATTTGCCTGTTGCAAAAGTGAACGCCAACCAAGGGCACGGATTGATGGTAGCATCTTCAATTTCAATATAGAGCAGTACATCTAATACCTTGTGGTGTCTACTTTCCAAAATTGGGTCATTTGGGGGGTTTTGTACCATCTTGACATTTCTTTCAGGGCGTCTGAAACTGTGATAGGTAATGAGGAAGTGAAATCACCATTTTACACCCTTAGAAATCCTGAAGGCGGTGATTGGTTTTCAGGGTCCTGTCCTTGGCTAGGCTCCCAAAAAGTCCCACACATGTGGTATCCCCCTACTCAGGAGAAGCAGCAGAATGTATTTTGGGGTGTAGCTCCATATATACCCATGGCATGTGTGAGCAATATATCATTTAGTGACAACTTTGTGTTTGAAAAAAAAAAAAAATTATAATTGTAAATATTCCCCAAACATGTGGCAAAATATAAAACATTCCATGGACTCAACATGCCTATCAGCAAATAGCTTGGGGTGTCTACTTTCCATAATGGGGTCATTTGGGGGGGTTTTGAACTGTCCTGGTATTTTATGCACAACATTAATAGCTTATGTCACACATCACCAACGCTTCTAACCACTTGAAGACAAAGCCCTTTCTGACACATTTTGTTTACATGAAAAAATAATTTTTTTTTGCTAGAAAATTACATTGAACCCCCAAACATTATATATACGGTATATATTTTAAAGCAAAGGCCCTACAAATTAAAATGGTGGGTGTTGCAATTTTTTTTTCACACAGTATTTGTGCAGAGATTTTTCAAACAACATTTTGACATGACATGTTTTAAAATTGCGCACAACCGTGCAGCGGCAACAAAATACATACATTTTTAAAAGCCTTTAAAGGTTACCACTTTAGATTTACAGAGGAGGTCTACTGCTGGAATTACTGCCCTCTATCTGACATTCGTGGTGATACCTCCCATGCATGGTGTTACGACACAAGACCGCATTTGCGAGCGAACATGGGGGGACAGAGGTGCTTTATTTATTTATTTTAATTATTTATTTTGCTTTTTTATTTTATTTTTACACTGTTCCATTCATTTTTTTTATCAGAGATAAATAAATCAGTACTGCAGATGAATGGCGTACCTGAAAAGAAAATAATGGTTAACAATAAAACACAGTAAACAGTAAAGTATAAAATAATTAAATACCTGAAAAGCAAACATAGTAACAATAAAACTTTGCAGTTAAGCGTAAAATACAGTAAAAAAGGAGCTGAACAATAGAGAATAGAGCGAGAAAAGAACAATAAAACGACAACTATTTATGGCTTTATTTTATTTTTATTAATTTTTTTTAGGGGGGAGTTTCTTTCACTTTTATTAGTAACTAAAGGTTCCAGGTTCGGGTCTTTCAAAATGCGATGGCATCTTTGGAGACCCTTTGAAAGTGTTCCCTACGCTTATAATCCACTAGTGTATGGTAGCGTTCGAAACGTCATGTCACATCTATATCCGCGTTTCCTACAGACACATTTTCTTTGGGGCGATTGTTGGGTAGGGGTACCAGGTAGGACATACAGAAAATGCCTCTCATGCAGCTGGCTCACTGCATTTGCATTGGGAAGGTGGGGCATAGCACCGTCTGGAAACAGAAGGGCTGTGACGATCTCTTCCTGGATTTTAAGGAAGGATCCAGATCGTCCTGACGCTTTGTATAGCACATAAGCATTCAGCAGAGCCAATTGAAATAGGTATACAGACACTTTTTTGTACCAGCGTCTGGCCTTACGGCAAATTACGTACGGCGCCATCAACTGGTCGTTGAGGTCCACCCCTTCCATATTAGGGTTGTATTTGTGGACACAGAGGGGTAATAATTAGGGGTTAGGGGTTTAATTTGGACAGTCATATCGTAAGGGAGGACAGAGCGAAAACCTTCCGATTATCCCTCCACTTCACGGCAGGCAAATTATTACTTCTCAAGCAGGCTCTCTTTTCCAGTCTAAGTTGTGACTCTACAAGCTGCTGAGGTAAGCCCCAGGGATTAGATTGCACGGTGCCACATCCGCCAATTCAATGATTAAACAAGTGACTAAAAAGTGGCATGCTTGTGTAATTATTGTCCACGTACATGTGGTATCCCTTTCCAAATAAGAGTGACACCAAGTCCCAAACAATCTTGCCAGTGCTCCCTATGTAGTCTGGGCAGTTCTCGAGCTCCATGTGACTCTTTTCCCTCGTAAACCATAAAACTATATGTATAGCCTGTTGCCCTGTCACAGAGCTTATACATCTTGACCCCATATCTGGCACGCTTGCTAGGAAGATACTGTTTGAAAGACAAGCGGCCAGAAAACTTAATCAGGGACTCATCAATGCAGACAACTTGATCGGGAGTAAACAAGGCTGCAAAACGTTGAAGTGGTTTACGAGGGGCGAATTTTGTGGAGCCGATTGTATTCAGGGTCACCACGAGGATGACAGAGTTCATTGTCATTAAAGTGCATAAACAGCTAAATATGCTTGTATCGTGCCTTGGCCATGGAGGCAGAGAAAACGGGCATATGATGAATTGGGTCAGTGGACCAATATGACCGCAACTAACTTTTTTAGTTATGCCCATGAGGAGGAATAGGCCCAGAAAGGTTTCCAATCTCTGGCAGGGGTCAAATGGGGATTAGCGGCGATGAATTGACCAGCATAAAAATTGAATTGGTCCACAATAGATTTATAGAGATCTTCCGTGAAAAACAGTGAATAAAAATCAAGTGACGTAAAATCAACTGTTTCCACCTGAATTCCGGGTTGGCCAGTAAATGGGGGGGGGGGAGTACGAGTGCTGCAGAAGTGGTGGGCTCCCAATTAGGATAGGCAAATGCAGCAGGAAGCGGATTATGGGCTAGGTGGGCCTGTCTTTGTCTTCTTGGTGGCTGCGGGGCACTACTTGTGCTAGCCACCGCACCAGCTTGAACTGAACTTATGGGACTCGCCACATCACCACATGTTACTGCAGTGCTGGTTTGACTACGACCAGGGTTTACTAGGCTGCTGGTGCTTGCCAGTTCACGAGAAGGATGAGCGGCACTAGTACTGGCTCTCTGCTCCATACGAGAGCCCTGCGGTTCTTGCAGCTCAACAGAACGGGTACCCCTGACCTTAGCAGGGACCACTACTCCGTCGGCAGAGCTATCTGTCAGGGTGCTGCTGCTGTCTACTGGTTCGTATTCTGAGCCTGAATCTGACAGATGGGTGACTTCCTCTTTACTCTCATCTGTCATGCTCAGAAATGTGTAGGCCTCTTCACTAGTGTACCTCTGATTGGACATTTTGGCCTCTAACTTTACTGGTACAACTAGTGCGTCTCGTAGGCAAAAAGAGCACCCGATTGTCAGCCTGCTTCAATCGCTACCAAAAAACTGCATTCGCAGGAATCAGGCCTAACTCTGCGAACGCTGCAATTATGTGTTTTGTGACAGTGATCGATTGATAATGCACTTGGCTGGGCTGGGCTAATCCCGCTAACGCAGCATTTTTGGGATCCATAAACTACTGGGGATGCTAGTATGGATCTAATCAGATCAAATATATTGATCTGTTCAGACACTATACTACAAAGGGAGGTGTATGGTGCGTGCGTGGGTGTTAGCGCTACTGGCACTAATATGACGCTGCCTGGGACGGACGCTGACCCTGATGTTAAAACCCAACCAATGTCACCCGCCGGCGATCAGGAGGTTAAACCTTTATTGGGTAATATATGGCAGGTGTCCTGACGCTATAAAAAAAACTAACCAGTGTCACTCGTAACACTAATACAGTGATCACTGGTGACAGGGGGTAAAAGGGTTAACTGGGGGGCAATCAGGGGGTTAAAACTTTTATAAGGTAGTATATGGGGGGTATCCTGACGCTATAAAAACCTGACGGTGAAACTAACCAACTAACTGGCTAACTAGCGTCACCCGTGACACTAATACGGCGATCAGAAAAAAAATTGACCAGTGACAGGGGGTGAAAGGGTTAACTGGGGACAATCAAGGTTT
>CM053027.1:339078055-339116162 GCA_028564925.1 Lithobates sylvaticus
CCTTAAAGAGCCCATGGACTGGTTTCGTTTTCACTTTTAAATGTGGTGGTTCCAGCTCTTAGCACATATAGTTTGTGAGGGTGACTGGTGTGGGGGTAAAATAAAAAGCCCACTTACACTCTTAAGCTCCACTTTGAAGTGTTACTACAGATTAACTGTAGCGTTGGTCAAATTTAAACAGGATTTTAGCAAGATTCAGCAAGCTACAAGGAAATCTAGACTGAACAAATATAGGCAGTCACTACTGACCATGGCAACCCTGCTTACCACCCAATTACTGGCCAGGAACAAGTACATAGCTTTAGAGTTCCAACTTAAAATGTATTTTATGCTTGTTTTAAGTCAGTGAATCACAGGTTTCTTTGTCAAAGCCAGAAACTAAACTTTTTAGAGGGTGGTAAACAGGCACAGCCTACCCATTTATCTCAAGCATGTTTCTTCCAATATTGTTTGAAGCTTGCCAAAAGCTAGCTTAAAGCTAAACCAAGCACTCATTCAAATCTATAATCAATACTCCTTAAGTGGAGCTAAACAGTGCATTACAGGTGTCAAGGAACCTGGCCAAACCAACCCAAAACATACTTTACTAACAGTATAGCTCTTTACCAATAGGATATACAAAACCAGAAACTTAACTTTTCCAGCTATGGATGCATCTAGCATTATTTGACCTTGTTATTGGATTAAAAAAAAATAAAAGTCCTAAGGGCCTATGTCGATGGGCTTTTATTACATTCAATCTGGTTTTGCATTCCCATACAGGTCAATGGGCATGCAAAACCTGGCCAGGTTGAATGCAGGTCAGGAGGAGGTCACTTGTCCTAGCAAAATCTTAAACCCGTCAACAAGGCCAAGGCCCATCAACACAGGGCTTTACACAGTGTTTTTACAGAAACATAAAACAGCGAAGGCATGGCTTTCCAAATTTTGCTACCGATTTAGGAAAAACCTGGAGTGGTTTATAGTTATCAGTAAGGTTTCATCGGATCCTCTAGAAAACAAACAGGCAATATTGATAACTCCTACTTTTGCTCAAGATTCTTTTGTCACGTTTTTAAAACCAAAAGAAAAGTTTGAATTACTGCTAGTCGAGTGTAAACGACTACTGAGATTTAAACACCTCCTGTCTAGTGGATGAAGTGCTCAGTGGCCAAATACAGACTCACACTTACAGGGCTCATTGGGGGCATACAACAAAATTCTGGCTGGCACTGTGCTACCAACAGTTGCCCACAGACATGGTGTGTGGCTGCAAGTGGATATATAATGGTACTCATGTACAGCCACATTTAGCGTGGATGCATTCCCTGAACACAATGTGTGTGTTTAGGGGACGTGGCGGTGCGCGAGCACCCATGTACAGCCAACCATGTCTATGGACTGCTGTACACAGCACACGAGTGTCTCTGTAGCAGAAGAGATTCAGAATTTTTACGATGTAAACCTCTAATGTGCCTGTGTGCATCAGCCCATACAACACCACACGGACTTCTTACTTTACAAGATCCAACTCAGGGGTAGGCAACCTTAAGTAGTGGAGATCTACCTGAACAACATGGGAGAAGTCAAAGATCACCGGGCAGTGTTTACCTACTCGCATCTAATTGCGGTACTACTGTGTCGCAATCATGTGCATTACCCTGCAATTATGCGTTTAAATCAGGTAGTGAGGAGGCAACATATCACCTCCTCACAACCTGTTAAACACACCCGAATCACTTTTCAGAGGAGCAGCAGAATCTGCTGCACTTTTGAATGAGCCCTTAGTTGCATTCAGCAGTGGCACCCTTTGGGCTTATTCACACAAAGTTTAGGGGTGATAAAACCATGCGATTGAGTCGTGGTTCTACCCCCTCCAACCTCTACCCCTTTTAGCTGCTGAGGCAGCAGCCAAAAATGTGTACACATGCTGCAGCATGACTTAAGCCCCCTGTTGCTTTTGGAGGGTGCTATGGCCTGCCAATCGTGACCCATTCAAGTAAATTGGGCCACTCTGCAAGTGCCCTGCAACTGCATGCTTCTGCAGGGTCCAAGGGATTAAAGCAGGTGGTGAAAAAGCAACACATTGCTGCCCGATTTAACCCCTTGTTTGCTGTACTGCACAAAGTTGCAGGGCACTTGCAGAGCAGCCTCATTCACTTGAGTAGGTTATGCTTGGCATGTGCTACACCCACCAATCATGACAGGGTGTATAACTCCCGCTGCGACATGTGTACACTCCTGGTCCCTGCAGCTAGAGGGAGTGAAGTTGGGGGTGGTAAAAACTATGGGGTTTTACCACTCCCCCAAACTGAAAAAGTAAATGAACCCTTACTGATCTGAGCCCCCTATAAAAAGGCAGCTTCCACACTGATGTGCTGTGGTTTACCCACACCCCAGGTGCAAAACAGTGCATCTGAAACTTTCCTGGGTTAGCTACGCTGTGTCAGACTTTTTATACCCTGCAGGTGTGTTGCACTTTATGAAAGCACACCAAACCCGCAGGATGCAATAGAAGTGCATGATTAAGCTCAACAAACCCGCAGGAATGCTGCAGGTACACTGCACCTGTAATGTGGGTAAACCGGAGCACATCAATGTGAAAGCATCCCTATACTATTATGTCCAGTGTATTGTTCCACACGGACCTGAAGATCTTTCCTGCTGCTGGAACCATTCTGGAGAGCACTAGCTAGGATAAGAGGTGGAGTGCAGCTGCTATCACTCTGCATGGGACAGGAGCCAGCATGACAGAGGAGGCATCAGCTTTACAAGTAGTGCCTCTGCATTGCACAGTTTGATGCTCTGGAATGGTGGGTCAGCAAGCCCAGATTGCGATCTACTGGTAGACGGCAATCTACTGGTTTCTGACCCCCAAGCTAAATGAACATGTTACTCTTTCTGCAGGAGTTGCCAGGTCCACCTATAAGCAGTCATGGTCAGGACAGTGAATTCAGTGGTAGCCCATCACCGGAGGGAGCAAAACCCAGAAATGCAGCATGGACATCGTGCCACTGAAGTCTGCAAGGCATTTTTAAAAACGTGATTTAAACACAATAGCACCTTTCCACAGCTAAACCATTTAAAGCGGAAGAAAACCCATCAATTTAACAGTTTCAAAAAAAAAAAAAAAAAAAACAGTTACATTTCTGGCATGCCAGGAATATAACTGTCACAATGGTTGTGCTTTCAACCAAACCATCCAATATCTGGAGTCATAACTGATCACATGTGCAGCATCATGGCAGTTGAATAAACAGAGGCCAAGATGGCAGCTTTCTTGGCTGAAACCGAAAGGAGGGTTTACTTCCACTTTAAGGGCTCACACTGGGGAATCCCACTAAAAAGTGCTTAGATTGTTCCAAACTCAATTTCCACATGATACCGATTTGAGATAGTGCCCAGTTTTCAGAGAACCCAAAGTTTCAAGTGACATCTCTGTATTAGTAGGAGCAGCAGTCTAAATGAAAAATTCCCCTCACTTACCTTTAACCTGCTGTATATCAAATCTTTATCCACATCAAGAGCCATGTTATTTAAGAGCCCCATTTAAAGGAGCAACAAAATGTGAACGTCATGCACAGTTCCAAGGGAAGCCAATAACACAAAATGCAACAATGTGCAAAAAAAAAAAAAAAAAAAAAAGTGGCTTCCCAGCATCACATTCAGCCTACGCACTTTTTTTTTTTTTTTTTTTGTAGCTAAAAAAACACAAGTATCCATGGAACTGTACATTCACTTAAAGTTTGTACTAGAAATGCTGAAGAGCATGCACGTAATCACTGCTAAATCACAGAAAGTTAGTAACCAATATTCAACCTTATAATTTAGCAGAAAAATAAAGCCTTAAGACCCCTTTCACACTCAGGTAGTTGTCAGGCCTTTTAGCGCTAGAAATAGCGCCTGAAAACTGCCTCCCATTCATTGCAATAGGTGCTTTCACACCCAGACGATGCGCTTATGGGAAGTTAGAAAAAAAATAAAAAAAAAAAAGTCCTGCAAGCAGCACCTTTGGGGCAGTTAATATAATGAATGGGCAGTGCTTTGGAAGCGACACAATACGGGAGTTAACCCTTTTTTATGGTTTAAACCGCCGCTAAAACGAGCGGCGCATTATCGAACGCACGGTCAGCCCCAGTGTGAAAGGAGTCTTAAAACTTTTAGCAAAATGGTATTCCAGCAAAGATGAGTGCTGCTTTAATGAATTATAGAGTATAGACCCCGCATAATTTGAGTTGAGAGGATTCAGCCCAATTTCTGCAAAACATTGGATATGATGCACTATAGACATCCTTTAGTAAAACCAAGTGAATATTGGCATCAGATAGGCTTTTGGCTGTGTTTATTAAGTATTAACACTTAATCTAAAAATTTGCGCCTTCATTTTTTACTCCTATATTAACATGGTTACTAATATTGTTCCTTGTCAATGGTAAATCATGACCCGTTTACTGACATTTATAGATGTATCATTTAGGTTTCTGAAACACCCTAGAAAACACTGCAGATATGCACTGCGCAAAGAAAACCACAATGCTCTAAGCAAATAGATTATATCTATATCACTCAATAGCCATTTTATACCATGGAGTTGCCTCTTGAAAGAGCTGACAAAAAAAAATAAAATAAAACCACACAACTCATATGCTGCTTTTACTAGGCCTGTAATACACTTCTAAAATACCAAGAGTTTTTTTTTTTTTTTTAATAAAATGTATCACAAGAATTAGCTGTCTGATAAACCCTGAAGCAGGAAAAAGGGCTACTTTAAACAGGTCTTATTTATGCCAAACTTCCAAATTCAACTTTTTTTTTTTTATATAGAATACTGCCTAAAGCTAGGAGCAACTAGCTGTACAAATCAATGAAACCAGCATCACCCACACAACTCAACATGCTCAATACTGGCAAAATATAGACTGGGAAAGTCAATTAGTGCTTTAACACTGGTTTTGCGCAAAACCCTAAAATATTGTGCCCAACCCAAATTTGCATCAAGGTTTATTAGATCAACTGTATGTTTATCAAAAAAAGAATAAAAAAAAAAAAGTACAACTCTAAATATTGCCTATAAAAGCATGCTTTATAGTACATTTAGGTGCTGCCCAACCTCTGGTGGATTATATTATACTTTCATGCACAGTACACTAGATGTTAATATCACCTTACCTCATGCCACCTTGACGATCATCATAGCCACCACGGCCTCGGCCACCCCCAAAGTTCTGGGATCCACCATAGCCTCTATTATCACCATACCTGCCTGTGTCCTTTCGGATGTCATCTGTAGGAGGCAAGAACGCTATAAGAACTAAAACTAATTGAAGCTAGATTCAGTACTTGATGTGATATTAAGCCCTCAATCTTTAAGCACTTTCAGCAGTTGAAGTATTCACTTACCGAGTATGCAGCTTCTTTATCTTTTATTCGTTGCCTATGTCCCAGTTTGAAAGGATTAGTTCAACTTTGGAAACTGGTTAAATGTTCTACCCTTTTTCAGGGTGTAACATGCTTCTGCAGCCTCTTCCCAACCCCCCTTCTGACAGTGGGCTGGGGATCTTCTCCCGCAGCGGCTGTCACAATTTGAAAAGAAAGTGGCCATGCTGTGAATGAATTACAAGTACAGACAACCTGTAGTTCTCAATTAACTGCCCGGGTGCAGATGAGCTCTCTAGGTAGTTCACTGATGCTGTAATTTAGTAACTGCCTAACCATACTAGGTGTGAGCAGACAGATACACAGTCTGCAGGAGCTCAAAATTGCACCCACGATCAGCTGATGGCAGGTGCAATGCTTTACAGGGGAAAAAAAAAAACACCAAGTTTTTACCTGCAAAAAGATTATAATATATAATTTTTTTTTTTTTGATCTTCGCCATTAAGCTTGTGCCCCGACAGCTGCCCAAGGTTTCCCATTTCAAGGTAGATGCACTCTCATGTAGCATCCTATGAAGTCACCCTTACACACATGGACTACAGCTGTCTGCTTGCACTGTGTCCCTCAACAGAAACAGCCCTGTAGCCCAGGATGGAAGGCACTTAACATCCCCTCCTTTGTCCAAGCTACCAGACTGGTTGGGGGACTGCATTGTACACTGGCAACCCTTTCTGGTGAGGGGAGGCAGCACAGAGAAAAGCCAGCAGCATAGAAAGTATACAGTAAAACCTTGGATTGCAATCACAATTCGTTCCAGAAACATGCTGGTAATCCAAAGCACTCAAATCAAAGCAAATTTCCCCATAAGAAATCATGGAAACTCAAATGATTCGTTCCAAACATTTTTAGGTCCTCCAGTTTATAATCCATATGAAAAGATTATAGCAATGTGACCAGGTTGTGCAACCATAAAATGTCCATCCACAAATGGAAGCCTCCATAAGGGGATTAGAAGCAAAATCCAACAGGAGCTACAGAGTATTAAAGAGAAGAGAGGCGCCTCCAAGTGTAGCAATATGTTGCACCTTCATTAAATGTAACCATATTGCTAAACTTGGAGGCGTCTCTTTTATACTTAGTTGTGACATGACGCTACTTGATATACAAGTCAAAATGCATTTTAAAATTTTGCTAGTCTTGCAAAACTATCTCAAACCAAGGTTTTACTGTATATATTTTTTGGTTTACAAATCTACTAGGAAACATTTTCTAGTGCTCAATGTTGAGGTTTAATACTACATTATAATGTATACATATACATTTCAGATCAGACATGCATTGTATAAAACAGTACGGTCATTAAAATGTACAATTGGAAAGGACTTCCATCCCATCAGGCTGCTATTCAGATCAGTGAATGTTTTCATTATGTATACATGCTCTTGTAGTTTAAAGCATGCCCAATTTTTCAGGCAGGGTAAAAAAAAAAAAAAAAAGGGGGGGGGGGGGGGGGGGGGGGGGGGCAGGACGGAGCTGGGGGCTGGGGGGAGAGGGAGCTGGCTATGTGATCGCAATCTCAGCTGTGAAATTAGGAATTTGCAGGAGGGGGAAGGAGAGGACACAGGAGAAGATCACGGTGTCAGCCTCAGCAGCCATGATACACCGTGGTCAGTGTATATAGAGGAGGGCAGAAACTGGCACGATCAGCCATTTTTTTTTTTGTTTTACAGGGGGCCAAATGACTCAGGACGAACACACAACATGCTTTTAAAAAGAAGCAGAATACATGTTTTCCTTTGTTTAACAAGCACTTTAAAGATGGCCACTGGTTATGGGTGAGCAAAAAAAAAAAAAAAAAAATCAAAAGCTAACCTTTAGTTGCGTTGACCTGCGTTTTACACATTTTCACCTGCGCAGAGTTGAAATTCACACGTTGCACTCAAAACATAAGTCACACAATGTTGTAGTGGGAACAGTAAACATTTGTTTAGGCGTCCTTACACCGACCTGCATTTTACAGCTGCGTAAAATGCTTATCAACGCGCTAGTGTAAATGAGCCCTTATGAAGTAATTTGTCCAGCGTAATGAAAGAAAAAAAAATTATAAAGAAACCATGCCAGGTCACCCGAGGATGAAAAAAAACTTAAACTTCTGCACACATCTCTGGCACTACATTATGGAACACAGCACCGTTTAGTATCTCATAAGTTATCTACTACAGCCTCATGTTTTGAGGACTACACATAATTTTATATATGGTTTCATGGGAATATGGGAAACCATCTTGTTCGGTTTGTTAAAAAGGGAATACAAGTTCATTGCTTTTAAACAAAAACTCAACATTTTAAACCCCAATCGCAAATTCTCTCAGGTCGTAAATCATGACCTAGATTTAATCATAGACTACAACAATATAAGGACTGGCCATAGTATGGTGCTAGACTGTATAAATTAGACTGATGACTCATGTCTCAACGGAACAAATAGGAGGTGAAGATTTTCTCCTTACTGGAAAAAGGGGCTTATGCAAAAGTTGCCTTATGGACTAGTATTAAATTGCAAGTAATTGTATTAGCAATAATTTCTATTTTGTATTACATAGTATGGGGCAAATATATGAATACTTAATTGAATAATCTCACATTTTGGATTATGTACTTTAATATCCAACATATATTCAATATACATTGTTTGTACTCATTGAAACAGATTCGATATCTCTATATGAATGTAGCATGTTTGAATTATGAATAAGAATCATAAGCCAAGTAAAATGGCCATTATGCTTTTAGTACCAATGACCTAACTCTCAAAAAAAGGTATTTGGAGGAAAGTTGAGTGCTGTGGTTTAAAAATGTTCTTAAAGCAATATATTAGGAGAATAAGAGGAGAAGTCTGACATACCATGTCAGCTAACAGTACATCCTATTATATATTTGTGATTTTGTTCAAGGCTCGGGTCAAATGTTAAACGTTCATCAGTAAAAAGAAGCAGCCAGCAACTCCATAACATCAAGCGTATTTATTGTAAAGCCTTCACAGTAAGTACAGTCAGCAGCAGACTAGTTTCAGCAATAAGCCTTGTTCACAGTGCTGAGAACACACTATAGACAGTATTCAGACAGTGGTCTGAACACCGGTTTCATATGCGGGTGCTACCAACGTATGCCTTTGCTTCTGCATGCGAGCTTGGCGGGACATTTAAAAATTCTCTTAATTTTTTTTTATTTTTAAAAATTTTACTTATATTCCTATTACAAGGAACATAAACATCCCTTGTAATAGAAAAAAAATTATGCAAGTATGACAGAATCTCTTAAATATGAGATCTGGGGTCAAAAAACCTCAGATCTCATATTTACACAAAAATAAAGCAACTTTTTCATTTTTTAACCACTTGCCGACCGCCTCACGCAGATGTACTGCGGCAGAAGGGCTCATACGGGCAAACTAACGTACCTGTACTTGGCCCTTTAAGAGGTGGCCTGCAGGCATCCGCGAGTCGGGTTGTGCGTGATCATGTCACGGGGAGGAAGAACGGGGAAATGCTAAGGTAAACAAGCATTTCCCCGATCTGCCCAGTGACAGTGCCGAAGCAGAGATCAGTGATGTCACACACAGCCACGCCCCCCAGTTAGAAACACGCCCCAGGACACTTAACCCCTACACTGCCAATGTCATTTACACAGGAATCAGTGCATTTGTATAGCACCGATTGCTGTATAAAATGACAATGGTCCCAAACATGTCCGATTTGCCTGCCATAATGTTGCAGTCACAATATTTAAAAAATAAAAAAAAAAATAAAAAAAAAAAGGAGTTGTCCGTTGGAACATACAGCTGACATTTCTGGTAAAGTATAAACTTCTATTTGTAGGAAATTAGACATTTATGACTGGGCCATTTTAGTCTTTGTAGCATAAGATTGAAATATTGATAACTTTTTTTAAATTGGAGAAAAAAAAATAATACTAATTTTTTTTTAAATTGTTTTTTTAAATTAAAGAAAAAAAAAATACTAATTTGTATAATCTCACAAGGCTAATTTCAGTTTCTAGTAAATGATGTTATTATGTATGCTTAAAACATAACATTTTCATTCAAAATGTATTTTGTTACATTGATATTTTTAAATAAGATCCTGGTTATTTCCTCATCACCCACATTGAAATGGATACTTTTTTTTTGATTGTCAATTATATTTTGTACCGATTTTTAGTAAATATTATATTTCTGCACATGCTTTTGTATCTTTCGTCTTCAGGTTAGCGCAAATTTGAGTTTCGTTACTTTGTGGGAATCTCAATTAAAGCGGAGTTCCACCCTAAAGTGGAACTTCCGCTTATCGGATTCCTCCCCCCCTCCGGTGCCACAATTGGCACCTTTCAGGGGGGAGGGGGGGATGCAGATACCTGTATAATACAGGTATCTGCACCCACTTCCATGACAAATTATCCGGAGCTGCCCCGCCCCTATCCGGAGATGCCCCGTTGTGTCTTGGGAAACGCAGTTCCCAGGACACAGCGGGGACCAATAGAGATGCGCAGCACGACTCGCGCATGCGCAGTAGGGAACCGGGCAGTGAAGACGTTGCGTTATGCAATTTCCCTGCCCTAGAGGTTCCACTATATTACCATACCAGCCACCTACAGTGTTGGTAAGCTTGTCTGTCATGAGCCCAGGGATAGGCCTGCATTCAAAAGGGGACCATTTTGTTTTTGTAGACCCTGCTCAGGCTGTCGTATGAGCCCAATTTGGAGTTAGGCTGCTTTCACACTGGAGCGGTGGGGGCGCTGGCGGTAAAGCGGCGCTATATTTACCACCGTTTTAGCGGCGGCTCGCGGGGCGTTTTTACCCCCCGCGAGCGGCCGAAAAAAGGGTCAATACCGCCCGCAAACCCCAGCGGCGTTTTGCGGGCGGGTTCGGCACGCTCCCCCATTGTTTTCAATGGGACCGGGCGCTATAGGAGCGGTAAATATACCGCTCCTATAGCGAGCCAAAGATGCGGCTTGCAGGACATTTTTGAGCGTCCTGCAAGCGCACCGCTTCAGTGTGAAAGCCCTCGGGCTTTCACACTGAAGGAACAGCAACAGCTGTTTCGGGTCGGTTTGCAGGCGCTATTCTTAGCGCAATAACGCCTGCAAACCGCCCCAGTGTGAAAGCAGCCTTACTGATTCTCGGACTTCAAAATATGCTTTAACACATTGAGCCCTAAATGGCTTAGCACAAGCTATCAAAAGGAATTTGTTAAACTATCGTTGACGTTGCCCTTAATGTATCAAGTTACTTTTAATGAAACCAAAAAAAAAAAAAAAATGTTACACCATGTTTGTAAAATGTGAAAAGATGTTACTTTAAGTAAATAGATATCCAACATGTCAGGCTTTAAAATCATGCACACTCGTGGAATAGGGACAAACAACGGTACTTAAAAAATCTCCATAAACTACGATTTAAACGCCTTTACAGGTTACCCGTTTTAGAAGTCTAGCGCTAGAATTATTGCTCTCGCTCTAACATTTGGAGGTAAACACAGTTTACATATGAGTGCATGACTTGCTTGTGTTCACTTCTGCCGTGAGCAGAGGGGGGGGGGGGGTGCTTTAAATTTTTTTTTTACACAGTTTCTTAAAATTTATTTTGGATCACAGACACCCCCCCCCCCCCTCCCCCCATGGACCAAGTAGTATCAGGAGTGGAAAAGAAACAGGAATACAGCACTTCAAATTCAGTCAGGAGTAAAATCACAGACAAACCTGCTATATATATATATAATATATATAACCTATATATATATACACACACACACACACACACAGCTAAAAAGGAGGCAAGTTACACAAACTGACAGCAGGGTTGCGATTCATTTACATGAACACATCCGTTTTATCAGTTTTAAAGCACCAGCATAAATCCAAGAATTGAAGGGCATAGGGGGCTGGGAAGAGTTTTAACTAGCTGAGATCCGAGCTATAGCCAAATGACGGCTACAGCGCGGATCTGTTGTGCCGGGAGCACGTCATATGACGTCCTCCCCTTCTGTGCACTCCAGGGAGCGCGCGCTCTCGCCGTGTCACTGGGCACCCGATGCGCGTGCCCAGCGGCCGCGATGTCCGCTGGGCACCCGCGATTGCCCGGTAACACAGCGGGACCGTGGATCTGTGTGTAAACACACAGATCAACGGTCCTGTCAGAGGAGAGGAGAGCGATGGTGTGTTCTCTGTGTCTCCTCCCCTTGCGAGTCCCCTCCCCCCACAGTAAGAATCACTAACAGGGAACATAATTAACCCCTCCCCGCCCTCTAGTGGTTAACCCCTTCACTGCCAGTGTCATTTATACAGCAATCAATGCATTTAAATAGCATTGATTGCTGTATAAATGACAATGGTGCCAAAAATGTCCGATGTGTCCGTCATAATGTCGCAGTCACAAAAAAAAAAATAAAAAAAAAAATCGCTGATCGCCGCCATTACTAGTAAAAAAAAAAAAAAATTAAAATGCTATAAAACTCTTCTATTTTGTAAATGCTATAACTTTTGCGCAAACTAATCAATAATCGCTAATTGCGATTTTTTTTTTTACCAAAAATATGTAGACTACGTTTCGGCCTAAACTGAGGAAAAAAGTTTTTTATATATTTTTGGGGATATTTATTATAGCAAAAAGTAAAAAATATTGTTTTTTTTTTTTTTTAAATTTGTCGCTCTTTTGTTTATTGCGCAAAAAATAAAAAACGCAGAGGTGATCAAATACCACCAAAAGAAAGCTCTATTTGTGGGGAAAAAATAACAATTTCATTTGGGTACAGTGTCGTATGACCGCGCAATTGTCATTCCAAGTGCGCCAGCGCCAAAAGCTGAAAATTGGTCTGGTCACGAGGGGGGTTTAAGTGCAAAGTAATCAGGTGGTTAATTGCATGACCTTCCAAACATCTAAGAAGGGTCCACTGATTGTCATGACTGCCGAGGGACACCGTCTACAGCCAACAAATTGGGAACAGGACATCCAAACATCTTAAAGTGAGCGCTGGGTTACCTAGTAGCAAGTAAAGAGGAGTGGCTGTGATAAGATTTTTGAGAGGCCTGAGCTCAAGTCTGGGTGGTAGGACAAGTTGTCAAAATGGTTTTCAAGACAGCAGGAATGTGAAGAGGTCGCCAAAGAACCCCATTTAAGGGGAAATGTGAGTATGCCTATTCCAGTATAACTAAATGCTTGGAGCCTGGGTCAATAATTCTGGCTGGATGGCATGCTACGTGGCAACTCAAAATGTCCAGAAGGATGAGGCTGCATGCACTGAGGTGTAAAAGAGGCTTTGATTACAAGGCAAGGCCGATTGTATGGGTGCACAAATTGTGTGAATTCAGCATTAACTGTTCGAAGGTATGGAAGATTTGTACGGGAACTGGTATAACATTTTTGGTACAATAGACTTTTTACATATAGTTCTCTTAAAAACAGAGCTAAAAACAACACCTAAAAACAGTACAAAAGCTTACAATTTTATAAAGAAAGAATCACTAGGGTTAGTGAAATAAAGAGGCAACTGTCAACCCAATACATATTTCAGCTTCCCTAAAACTGACAAATTGCTGCCTGTGATGATTGCAATGTACTATACTCTAGGTACCTGCCAACAATGGGTTAATTCCTATAAAGACCAGGAAGCATGCGTGTCTACATGATCTGGAAAACATTTGTTTTCCTACAAATACTTCACTGAGCAGACTAGTGCATGCTCAGTAAGATAATGGGAAATACTGGTATACCATCAAAAATTTGGATTTATGGGACATCCTTATTCTGTACAATGTATAACCTTAGTAAACATTTGTCATATATAGTAGGCAAAAACAGCTAAACAGATTTGTATATCACCTTGTGAGGAAGCTCCATAGCCCTCATTCCGTGAAGAAAGTGACTGCTGTCCATAACCCGATTGTGGCTTTTGTCCAAAATCTTGCTGGCCATAGGAGTCACGTTGCTGATATGACTGCCCATCATTGTTACCTGGCTGGTTGTCACCATATGAACCTTTGTTGCCATACCTGGAAATGATTTCAAAATAAAGCATAAAAGTTAGATGCTCTGTATAACACCTGTATTTACTGCACAAGTATGAAATATTCACCCAAAATAAGCAAAGATGTCAATGTGCTTTAGAAGTTCGGCAAGTTTTTTTTTGCTGCAAAGCATATTACTTTTTTGGTCAGTAAATAGCACCACGTCATATCCAGCCACCCGTTGACTCTACGGATACAAGTGTCAATGTGCATCCTCTTCAATCAGTGTGCCACGCTTTGCACACAATGCGAATGCACGAGTTCAGGAGGTGGATGCTCCAACAAAAAAAAAAAAAAAAAAAAAAAAACACCACACACCTCCCATACCTGGAACTCCAAGCCTTATGCATACTGTGTGAAAAACCACACACGCACACACACTTGGCTTTTCTACCTCTAAACACCCCTCCATGTAAGCCTGTGTGTCCATGCACACATAGGTGTTTAAAAGTGTATTAGAGAAGAGTTTAGGAGGGAAAAGACAAACACACCAGATTGGCACAAAGTTCAATATCAGATATCGCAAGGGCTGCTGGCAATGCAGAAGAAAAGATAAACACCCCACTCAGAATGTTTTCCAAATGGGGAGATGCCTGCCGAAGAGCACCCTGCTGTGGTCCATGTGTAGGAGGGGGGGGGGGGGGGAGCGCTTGCACAGAACCCAGAAGATCATGGCTTTTACTGTATGCAGCACTGACTACGATTTTTAGTATCCAGTGGCCCTCCGGATAACAGATGGATACTTGCATCAAGCTAGACAATGCAAGTTTCCAAGAAATAATTCCTGGAGTTCACTATAAATACGTATAAAACAAATTTTAGAGTCAAGGGAAAATAAATAAAAAGCCATACATACACACAAATAAATAATCCTCTTACCCGCCTCTGGAAGATTCTGAACTCTGTTGGTCACTGCTTCCATATGGTGCTTGGCTCTGTCCTTGTGAAGGCTGTCCATAACCTAAGAGTGTAAGAATGTTAAAATATGAACTTACACAAGGCCTTTGGTCTGCCATTATGGAACAGGTTCTGAAAATGCTTGTGTCGGTTAATGACTGCTGGAACAGACATTCAGGGCAACAAGCTCTCTCAGGCACAGAGGTCAGCAATAATACTCGATATTTCTCTTGGTACAGAATCACTTTAAAACATGGAGGCAGAGGTGTGTGTGTGTGTGTGTGTGTGTGTGTGTGTGTGTGTGTGTGTGTGTGTGTGTGTGTGTGTGTGTGTGTGTGTGTGTGTGTGTGTGTGTGTGTGCAAAACCTATTCTAGTGGTGGAGACTAAAGATGTGATCTGTTGCCCCACATGACAATTGTGCCACTCCCTTTACCACCAAAGGATGCTGAACGGACTTCAGTAGCTGACACATCTGTCAGCCAAGGGAGTGCGCGCCCCCCCCCCCCTTCCCATCAGGAAAACAGTACGAGCACTGCAAAAAAGGACTCTCCTACATTGCAGACCAGAAGGCAAATGACTTGTCACATGACTACAGTTTCAGATAAGAAATCCTAGCATCTGGTTACTTTTCTTGATAAGCTTAAAAAGTCAGGAGGTTTCTTCCAAGAAATAAAATAAAAAAACATCACATGACACGGAGCCGGTTATAAAAACGAATTTGGGTTATACGCCACCTATAAGTGAATGGACAATGGTAGAGCAAACAGGAAGTCCTCCCCTATATAACCCCTCCTACACAGTTTTTTTTAGCAAGCAATAATTTCCCAAGAGGGGAGGGACCTCTGTATCCTGTGACATACTCAAAGAAATGGATTTTACAGGTAAGAAAAATAAAAAAAAAATTCTCCTCATCTTACACCACAGGACACAAAGCCGGTTATAATAACTATTTGGGATGTCCCAGAGAAATACTTTTGAAAAGGGAGGGAGACACCATAACAAACTGCCATCAGGGAAGGCCCTACTCTGTTTAACATGCTGAGGCCAAAGGCAGTATCCTCTACAGTTTTGACATCTACCTGGTGAAAAAAAATAGGATTTTTTGTACTCACCGTAAAATCCTTTTCTCTGTAGTTCACCGACTGACACAGCTCCTCTCAGACCATTGGGTTGTTATGCCACCTTCAGGAGAAGACTAGGCATTACATGTTAACATGCGATAATAAAACTAGAACTTTCTAGTTCCGCCCAAGGGGCGGTCCCTTAGGTAACAACCCCACAGCATGCTACTGCAGCCTCAGTACGTCAACAAGCAGTATAACGTAGACAAAAATAGGAGGGGCAGGTGCTGTGTCAGTCGGTGAACTACAGAGAAAAGTTATTTACGGTGAGTAGAAAAAAAATCCTATTTTCTCTTACTTTCACAGCTCCTCTTAGATCATTGGGACGTCCCCAAGCAGTGCCAAAAACGAGGGGTGGGAAAACAGCATAAAAACTTCACCCACCATGGCATGTGGGAACTAGTATAAAAAAAAAAAACTTTACCCACAAAAAAAAAAAAAAAAAAAAAAAAAAAAAACAGCGTGTGGGAACCAAAACACTTTGTTACCCACAAAAAACAAACAGAGTGCTCCTCAACTGGGAGTCACTACCTTCAAACCGCCTCAGAACTGCGGTAACAAATGCAACAGTGCATTTACTTAAGGTACTGTGTTTTTACCAAAAAAAAAAACAGGAAAAAAAAAATGTAAGTGTAATTGCAATTATACGGCCGCCTGCAAAACTTTGCTGCCAAAACAGGCATCAGCCGATGCACTGACATCTACCTTGTAGAATTTTGTAAAGGTGTGAACAGACGACCAAGTCGCCGCTTTACACACTTGAGCGACAGACGCTTGATGTCGGAAGGCTCAAAACGTTCCAATTGCCCTTGTGGAGTGGGCCGTGACCGGAAAGGGGGGCACCTGCCCCTTCAAGGCGTAGGCCTGTACTACAATCTGTCTGATCCACCTGGAAATGGTGGCCGACGAGACCGTCATGCCTTTTTTCAGAACAGCCACCAAAACAAACAAGGAGTCTGACTTCCGAAAGGGACTAGTAGCAGACAAATACACCATCAGAGCCCGAACCACGTCCAGGGAATGGAGGGCCACCTCTTTAGGATGTGTCGGTTTAGGACACAAAGATGGTAACACAATGTCTTCATTGATGTGGAACGCCAAAACCACCTTCGGCAGAAAAGCAGGTTGCAGACGCAACACCACCTTATCCTTGTGGATAATTAGATAGGGCGACTTGCAAGACAAGGCCGCCAGCTCCAAAACCCTCCTAGCCGGAGTAATGGCCACTAAAAAGACCACTTTCTGGGAAAGAGTCAGAGGGATTGCCCTGATCTCTTCAAATGATGGTTTTTGAAGTGCCGATAACACCAGGTTCAAAAGCCAAAATGATGTGTCCCTTAAATGGTGCTTAAATCCAGTTTCTGGTCTACTGCTTGCTGTAGAAACATGATCCTGGAGATAGAAAAGGCACACGGACGCCAACCTTTCTCCTCACACATGGAGATGTAGGCCTTCCAGGTACGATGATATATCTTCCGAGAAGAAGATTTCCGTGCTCTCAACATAGTTGGAATCACCGAGTCCGAAAGACCCCGGTTCCTCAACACCTGGCTCTCAATAGCCATGCCGTTAAAACCAGCGATGGTAAAGCAGGATGGAGGTTTGGACCTTGAGACAAAAAGGTCCTCTCGTAAACGGCAGTCGCCATGGGGCGTCCGCCACCAGGCACACTAGGTCTGCGTACCAGGGACGCTGGGGCCAATCAGTATTACTGGAATCCCCCCGGCCTACACTCTGCGGAGCAGACGTGGTAACAGTTTCAGCGAAGGAAAGGCATAGATCAGCTGGTACTGATCCCACGGAGCCACAGTCTGACGCATCTGCCCAAGGATCTCGTCCTGGACACGAATCCCGGCACCTTTCGATTGAGACAGGAGGCCAAAAAATCCATGTCTGGTGTGCCCCATCACAGGCACAGTAGCCTGAACACCTCCGGATGCAACTCCCATTCTCCTGGGTCCAGCATCTGGCGACTAAGATAGTCCGCCTGCCAGTTCGCCACTCACGGGATGTAAATGGCCGACAGGGCCGGTACATGTCGCTCTGCCTACTGAAGGATGCGAGTGACCTCCCGTGCGGCGGCTGAGCTTCTTGTTCCTCCTTGGTGATTGATGTATGCCACCGCCATGGCGTTGTCTGGCTGAATCCTGATCGGACACTCTTGAAGTCTTATCAACCATGTGAAGAGGCATAGCCTGATCGCTCTCAGCTCGAGCAGATTGATCGGCAACTTGGATTCCTCCGACCAGAGGCCCTGGGTCGACTGAACTCCCATTACTCCACCCCAGCCGGTTAGGCTGGTGTCCGTTGTGATCACGGTCCATTTCAGAGGTAGGAACGTCTTCCCGGACCGAAGTGCCGGGGACCTCAGCCACCAGAGCAGGGAATACCTGACTAACTGGCTCACCTGAATCTGCCGATCCAGAGACAACGGAGATTTGTCCCACTTTGTCAAGATCTCCTTCTGCAAGACTAGTGTGAAACTGGGCATACGGTACTGCCTCGAAGGAGGCCACCATGAGTCCCAGGACTCACATGCAGAAGCGTAGCGACGACCACTTGTGGTTCAGCAGTTTTACCGCGGCTCTGAGAGTCTGCAGCTTGTCTGAAGGGAGAAACACACTCTTGCTTCCATGGAGTCCAGCAGTAAGCCTAGGTACTCCAAACGCTGAGTCGGTACAATCACCGACTTTTTTAGGTTCAACAGCCACCCAAATTCCTGCAGGATCTGCATGGTGATCGCCACATCCTCCTCTAACTCTGAGGTGGAAGATGCTCTCAGGAGGAGATAGTCTAGGTAACCCACGATCCCACATTGTCGCAGCAACGCCAAAACAGGAGCCAATACCTTGGTAAAGACTCAGGGGGCTGATGCCAAACCAAAGGGGAAAGCCAAACTGGTAGTGCGTTTCCCCAACTTCAAACCGCAGAAACCTCTGATGCCGAAGGCATATGGGTATGTGCAGGTACGCATCCTGGATGTCCAAAGACACCAGGGGGTCCCCTTGATGGAGTGCAGCGACGACTGAGCGAACTGATTCCATTCTGAACCTCTGTACTTTTACAAAGTAATTGAGGGTTTTTAGGTCCAAGATTGGATGTACCCCTTCCTTTTTGGGGACTACAAACAGGTTTGAGTAGAACCCCTGGAAACGTTCTGATTCTAGGACAGGTACTATCACCCCGCGACTCAGCAGGTCCCTTGCCGCCCCCAATAGGGCCTCCCGGCGAGCCGAGAGTACGGGTATGCTGGAGGGAAGAATCTGTTTTGCGGCCAAGAGAGGAACTATCTTGTAGCCTGAGGAAATCAGATCGCAGACCCATTGGTCAGACAGCCGAGAGACCCACTGGGCTGCAACTCCCGAAGGCGACCTCCCACCTGCGTTGCAGGCAGGGGCAAACCTTCATGCGGTAGCGCTTTTGCTCGCAGGCTTGCGGTTCCAGGGATGCTTTTGTCCTTCAGAGGTCGTCCTGTCAGGCTGGGGATGCTTGCCGAAGCCCCCGGGCGGACGAAAAAGCCGGTTGCGAGCGGAAAATGAGGGGCCTTGCCTACGGCGTGGCTCCTTAGCCTTCCTGGCCTGTGGGAGTAGTGTACTCTTACCACCTGTGGCATTTTCAATAATGTCATCTAATGAGGCTCCAAAGAGCTGGTCGCCAAGGAAGGGAAGATCCGTCAGGGCTTTTATAGATGCCTGGTCAGCAGACCAGCAATTTAGCCAAATCAGGCACCTCAGCACCACTGCTTACACTAAAGCCCTGGATACCAGAGGGAGAGTATCCAGGGCCGCGTCACAAATGTACTTAAGGCCTTGCACTAATTGGTCTGCTAGTTCCACGCAGACAGGAAAAGCCTGTTGCTCTCCCAATTCGCGGTGCAAAAGTTTTGCCCACTCAGTGAGTGTCTGAGACAAGTGCGGATGCCAGTACTGGTCGCATTGCTGACCCCCACAGCCGTAAACAAGGAACGAGCCACTGCCTCGGCCTTCCTGTCCGTGGGGTCCTTAGAAAGGCAGGAGTCCCCTCTACCGGGATTGTGGTTACTTTGTTTAACCCGGAAACTGGGGGGTCCACGACCGGAGGAGCCGACCATTTTTTGAGAAGGCTCTCCTCAAAAGGGGTAACACACCGCCATGTATTTGGGGACCGAAAAGGTCCGTTGCGGTCGCCCCCATTCCTTGTAAATGAACTCATCAAAATAAGTCAGATACGGGAACACCCTAGGTGAATGGACTGGCTTATGGGACTCAAAAGGGACCGCTACATCAGCAGAGGGATCTGCTGGCTCCTGAATCTTCAGGGTATCATGCACAGCTGTGATAAGTGCTCTAACAAGCGATTTGTCGCGCACGGACCCGGACAGGGACTCATCCTCACTGTCCGATCGGTCCTGGTCAGCGTCATCTGAAACGACAAAACAGGGGTCACCAGCCTCAGCAGGGCCAGAGTCTGCATCAGAGCTCTCCCCGGACGCAGACGGGGGGGCAGGGGCCGTTTACCACCTTTGTGCCCCCGCACCGCCTCCATCTTGGCAACGAACAAATTGAGGACCGCCGACAAGGCGTCCAGAGGCACTGCACTGTCTACAGGTGAACCGGTTTCAATTTCCTGGATTTCGGGGGAAGAAACACCAGTTTCTGAAGCCAAGCTGACCCTACCCTGTCTGCCACCTGTTGGGGGACTTAGGACAGTGATGGTCCCACCCTCCTAACTGCTGTTGGCTGAGGGGCTCTTTCCCGCAGGACTCGCCACCCTGACTGGTTCTGCGCCATCCAGCTAATAGTGCCTGTATCAGCTCCTAGATGCATAGGAGACCACACCGCGCTGTGCAGAGCTGCTCTGAATGACACTGACCAAAAACGTGTTCAGGCCGCTGAGCGTCCAGTATAAAGGACACAATCACAGGGAAAATGGCCACCGGACTACAGTAAAATGGAGACAAAGCATGCTGCTCCCTGGTCACACCAAAAATGGCAGCCAAACACTGTATGCAATGAAGGACAGTGAAACAACAGGCAGAGAAATGGCGGTAAACATCGCTACAGCGATCAGCAGACACAGGCTCCAGACACCCAGGGGAGAGACCTACAGACAACCAGGGCACAGCTACCCAGCACAGTCCCCACCCCAGGTGAGAGCCCCCTGGGGAGCCACTGTCTATGGCACACACACCGCTCAGCAGCCCATGCAGCATCCCCCACAGGGAAGGGGGGAGAGTAAGGATAGGGACAGGGAGAGAAGAGAGGGAGGTGAGGGACCCCCCGAATCGACCTCCCAGGGAATGCCCAGCTGCTCAGCCCCACCGAGGCAGGGAGAGCTGTACTTACCAGTCCTGAAGAGCTGGGAGACATTCCATTGCAGAACTACTCACTGATCAGTACAGGGTAGCTGCTGGCCCGGCATACTGTGATGCAGACATCAGTAGCCCGGTCATATGTATGCCCCGGAGCATAAAAGCTCACCGACCACCTCTGGAGCTGAGGTTTCGTCGTGGCCTGCCGAGCCGTAGCTGCGACCTGCACACGCTCGATGGCCGGACTGGGGAGACTACAAGGATAAGGGTATCCAGCCTGTCACCCAGCCGGCTGTTGCTAGCAGATCACAGGATCTATCATCTTGTGCAAAAACCAAGCTTCTGCAGAAACAGACAGACCGATGGGCCCATCAGGGTTCCTAGGTCTTTCTCCTTCACTAGGCAAAATAAAACTGAGGCTGCAGTAGTATGCTGTGGGGTTGTTACCTAAGGGACCGGTGGATGAATCAATTAAAGACCAAATTGTGGTCTTGCAAACCTGGGCCACTTACACCTGATGGCCCAAGATGCTCCCACATACACACACCTGGTAGAGACCCTCTCCCCAGACAAAATGGGATTGTGCCCTTTTAAACCACAGGCTTCAATGATAAACTAGCAGATTCACTGCTAAATATTTGACCTGGATGCCACCTGCCTGGGCTCTTCTGGCAGCACACACTAGGAGTCCTGACCTGTGCCAACAACTCAAGTAGATCCAGAGCGTCTGAACTACCTCTAGAGGATGTAGCGATCTGTCGCCTGCCGACTGTGGATTAAGGAAAACGAAAGACTGCCCTGAAAACTAGAAACAACTCTAGGCAATAAAGCTGAATGGAGGACACAACAACATCAACTTATGCTAAACCAAGAACAGCTCCTTGCATGAAAGGGCCGCCAGCTCCGACACTCCACTTGAGTGATAGCTGAAGTGAAAGCAACCAAAGAAGCCACCTTCTGAGATAAAGGGCTAACAGTTTCCCAATTGGTTCAAAAGGTGGCCTCTGCGAGGACAGTCAAGATCAAATTCAAGTTCCAAGGACAAAAGAGTGGCCCGACAGGCAGGACTGTCTGCAATACACCCTGTATGGCTTCACCCCAGGCATAAAATATTTTTAAGTTCTGTAATTGAAGCTCCCTGAAACTGGCTTCTAGGCGCCCAACAGTGTGGAGATAACAGGACCCAAGACCATTAGGTCCCGCTGGACAGGAAGTGGCCAAGATTCGCTATGTCAGTGTACCAAGCCTTCCTGGGCTAATTTGGCTAGCACTATTATCAGTGTTACCACCTCCCGGATTCTTCACAAAAGATGCAGCAGTAGTCAAAACAGAGAAAAATGTATTAGTGAGAACTGGTCCCCAAGGCGTTACCAGTGCATCTACCCCTATTGCCAGTGGGACTCATGCCAGACAACCTGTCACACTTGTTGTAGAACTTGGAATCTAGTAGATCCACCTGCAGCGTTCCCCAACGTTGGCAAATTGCCAAAAAACATCTCAGGATGCAGAAATCGCCTGGTCCTGAAACTGGTTGCTGGACAACACCACTGACACTTTTGTATACCTGTAATAAGCACTTGGGCTGTCCCAGACAGAATGTGGTTCACCTTCCTGAGCTGCACGACTCCTGGTACCACCCTGGTGGTTTATATATGCCACTGCAGGGGCATTGTCAGATTGAACCAACAACTTTTTTTCTTTAAAAAGAGAAACTGCAAAAATGCAGACTTACCCTTCCTGTTGCAGGACTGAGCATAACAGGAGTCCAATCTTCCCCCATCACAGCGGGCTCTGTCATAAAACACGTTCAGGGACCAGGTCCCCCTTAATCTGGGGTCCACTCCCCTGAACCTGTATAGGGCCCTGCAGAAAAACATTTTGGTCAGAACACTGCACAGTGTTCCATTACTCAGGGTCCAGTGCTGTAAGGCTGCATTAGAGGCCAACCTCTTAGGAATCTTCTCTCCTATCTAATGAGGCTTCGGGTACCATCCATTTTGGCCGACAGCTTTTTTTTTTGAATGAACCCGAATGAAGTCCATGATGCTTGATAGAACCGTCCAGACCTCAAAGTATGCTCCCAGAGCACACGTATCACATCAGTGGCCACCACCTTAGATATTTTGGCAAAAAAAACTGATATACTTCCTAAGTAGGAGGGGTTATATAAGGGATAACTTAATGTTTGATTGATCCAATTGATCTACCAGTGTATTCACCTCTAGGTGGCATATAACCCGAATAGTTATTATAACCAGCTCAGTGTCTTGTGATGTACGATAAAGAAAAACAGCCTTTTTTTCAGAGCAGAAACAGGTAGGAATCTGCAAAAAAAAAAATCTTCAAAATATATCCAATGTACATAGATCACACAAAGAAATCTCTCTCAAAAGTGAAGTTACTCTTTAAAGTTTGAAGGGGTAACTTGAGTCAGAAATCAGATGCTAAAGAATCACAACAGTACTCTACAGGCTGACGCCCGGGTGTAAATATGTTAGAGATCTTATAGAGTCCCAGAAGATCTGTCCCCCTCCTGTCAGACACATTTTCTTGCTCTTTAATAAGGCTGACCATCAAGTGATGAGTAAACAGCAAGTATCTGAGGGCAGAAGACCTTGCAACAAATTGCATAGGGCTTCTGGGAGTCAAGGAACCCTGGATGCTCTAGAAGAATCCCAAAAATATGTGCTGGCACGGTGCATATTAGTAGCATTGTACTAAACCAGACTACCCTGTTGATATTATAACGGGCATGATTTCACACTGTATATTTCTGAAGTACAATGATACCACAAAGACATACCGCCTGATTGACTTTGTCCATAGCTAGAACTATAGCCTCCATAGTTTTGTCCATAAGCAGACGACTCTGCAGTCTGTCCATAGCCAGAGTAATCCTAAAGGGGGGAAACAAAAGGTTTTAAAGACTACAGACGTGTGAAATACCAAAGGAGCTGAAGTTACCAACTGGGCATTTTATGCAATACAAGGGTAGCGAGATCTCTACTAACCGAGGACACAAAGGCTTTACACTGCCCCTGCTGGATATTATTTTACATTACAAATAATGTAGAACTGAGGTGTTAAATGCTAGCCTCTACCAAATACTACAACCATGTTGGAGGCTTAAGTTCACAATTGGGCAGCTTTTGAAAAACATTCCACAGTGGACTGCTTTGCTGAAGATGGCCAAGTAGTCACTGTCAGGCATTCAGGAGGGGACCCTGCCACCTCCCGATTGCCTTATTTGCAAACAGCAATCTTTAATGGGACCAACATGCCACAACTGTGAGCCAAGCATTTGGCCCACGGTTGCAGAGTGGCCCCTTTGACATGAACAAGCGAGTTTGACCGCCACTGCTGGCAGTCAAGTCATAATAAATTTACTGTGATGCAAGGCATCACAACATGTGTACAGCCCCTCAATACTATATGAATATGATGCTGTGAACAAGGCTACTTGCTGGAACATGTAAGCATTTTATCTTCTCCTGTGCAAGAAAAAAAAAAAATAAAAAAAAAAAGATATTCATGTCGATGTTGGAGTTGCTAGCTACTACTTTTTTTTCTCCCTCAAAACAAAAAGTAATATACAACACAAAAGGTTGGTGGTGGAGTTGTAAATGTGTCAACAAAACGCACATCCAATTTCATTCCATCAAGTGCTGCATTTCTATGCAAGGCCCTCTTGCTTGGCTGAGGTTTTTCACAATTTTACCTATGCTCTTAAAACAGCACAGACTTGGGCCTCATGCACACTGCTGCTGGTAAACAGACATTAGGCAGTTGCAAAAAGGTCAGACACCAAACGCAGCTAAACACGGTAACTCACATTTAGCCACGATTAGTTTACAGGAGTTTTTCATTTTTGACTATTAAAAAAATTAAAATAAACATGTAAGCATGTAAAAGGTGACAAAACTGACGTTTTAAATGTGGGTTACTATCTGTCAAGTTAAATCATTCAGGAGGTTGTACCATGTACATTAAGCCTTACTGACTACAAGGAAACGTAATACTAGTTGAGTTATATTACCCCCACAAACTTCACCTCTATAGTTAGCTATGGATTGAAATATTTAACCACTACAATACAGGGCACTTTCGCCCCAGCCCAATTTTTAGCTTTCAGTGCTCTCGCAATTTCAATGACAATAGCGCGGTCATGCTACGCTGTACCCAATTGAAATTTTTATCATTTTGTTTACACAAATGGAGCTTTATTTTGGCGGTATTTATTCACGACTCAGTTTTTTTTTGTTTTTTTTTTTTAACGATACAAGCGAAAAAAAAAAAAAAAAAAAAAAAAAAAACAATATTTTCTTCTTTCTATTTTAAAAGAAATCCAATAAAATCAAAATGTTGTCATAAATTTAAGTCAAAATGTATTCTGCTACATGTTTTTAGTAAAAAAAAAAAAAAAAAAAAAAAAAAAAATTCCGTTAAGTGTATAATTGGTTTGTGTCATCACGGACATTTGTACGCAAATGATCATGTACATGTGTGTGCAGGTGATCACTGACATGTGTGTAGATAATCATTAGGACATGTGATTTTAGTGGGACATATGTTTTTATTATTTGGGGACATGTGTGGTGTGGGGACACTAGACTGGTGATCAGTGAGTAAAAAGCTGTAAAAAACAGCTCATCCTTACTGATCACCAGCAGGCTGCAGCGATCCGCTCTCCTCAGCGACGACTTCCGTGTGAAGAGAGGAGAGCCGATTGCCTAGCAACCAGCTGTTTGTTTACATCACATGACGGCTGTGATTGGCCCTCCTGATCACATGACGGCCGTGTCCAATCACAGAGCCCTCCTGCCGATCCGAGATGCGCCGTGTCCGGGTGACACGAGTGCATCGGGGTCGCGGCGCTGCACGCTATGCCCCCTCCTTCTGAAGGACGATCAGGAACGTCCAGTCAGAAGGAGAAGGCTCCCACCCAGCCGTTTATGTGCAGTGGCCGGGTGGGAAGTAGATAAGAGACTAAATCAAACATTGAAACTGGAAGTAGATGGGCTTATATGCACTTTACAACTATGCATGCTATCAAGAGGTACTTCATAAAAAAAAATAAAAAATGTGCATAGACTGGCTGATTAGTTCCCTGGAGCTTAGCTAGAATTGTGTTAATGTATGTGAATTTGTTTTAGGTTGCTTCACACTGGGGCGTTTTTTGGGGAGGTTTCCGGCCACTAGCGGGGCGCTTTTAACCCCCTGTTAGCGGCCAAAAAAGGTTACAACGACCCGCAAAGCAATGCTGCTACTGCGCTTTGCTGGCGCTGCCCATTCATTTCAATGGGCAGAAGCGGTGTATACAGTGCTCCTTCACCGCTCCAAAGAGTTTTTTTTAAACATCCAGCCAGTGCATCGCCTCTGCAGAGGCCCAAAAGCACCTGAAAAACGCCAGTGTGAAAGGGGTCTTTGGGAAAGTGCAGAAGAGTTTGTATCCCAGTTGGGCAGAAACAATCTGTTTCGGTGACAATCCCCTGGACAAACAAGGGGAACTTGAAAAAAATGTTAGCGTTGTCCCTAAAGAGGAGAGGATAAATCCTCCAATAGAAACATCTGTTTCTCGGAGACAACTCAGAGCATCAAGCTCACTTTGGAGTACTAAAAAATGTAGAACACAATATCACCTACCTGTGCAGGCTGCCCAGTGTTTTGTCCTCCTTGATTTCCATAACCAGAATAACTAAAAAAAAAAAAAAAAAAAAAAAAAAAAAAAAAAAAAAATTAGAACACATTTTTAAACATTAGTGCTGTAATAGGAAACCTTGGCTAAGAGAACTACTGTGGTTTCCAACACACATTTTTAAAATGCTAGTTGCCTGGTTGTTGTGCTGATCCGATTAATACTTTTTAATCCCTGACCATTAGAGCTGAACTTTGTTTTCCTTTGTAATGGGTCTGGGCCTGCACTGCAAGGGTTTATTGCTCATTTTGGTCTAGGTGAGAGATAAACTTGATCCTCCCCACACAAGTCTGGTCCCTTCACAGCTCCTGCAACACCACTCTACTGGTCTCGAGTCCCAACATTGTAAAGCCTCATGACATAAGGACATAAGGAGCAGTCCACCGCTTGATCGTGAGGAAGTGTAATTTGCTGGTGGAGCAGAGGATCAGGCAAGTACAAGACCCCTTTCACATAGGGGGCCTTTCAGGCGTTTTAGCGCTAAAAATACTGCCTATAAAGTGCCTGAATAGTGCCTCTCAAGCCTTCCCAGTGTGAAAGTCCGAGTGCTTTCACACTGAGGTGGTGCACTTGCAGGATTGAAAAAAAAAAAAGCAGCATCTTTATGGCAGCATGGTAGGGGTGCAACGGATCGTCGCCGATCCGTGATCCGAACGGGCCACCCCGCGATCCGCGGAGCGCTCCGCGGCTTCGGCCTAGCTCCGGAGCGGCGGGCCATCTTGGTACACCCGGCCACTGTTTACAATGTGATCGCTCCGTCAAATTTGACGGAGCGATCACTTGTAAACATACCCTGCGATATCCAGCGGCTACTACAGTGGGGGGAGATGACGTGGCTACTACAGTGGGGGGAGATGACGTGGCTACTACAGTGGGGGGAGATGACGTGGCTACTACAGTGGGGGGAGATGACGTGGCTACTACAGTGGGGGGAGATGACGTGGCTACTACAGTGGGGGGAGATGACGTGGCTACTACAGTGGGGGGAGATGACGTGGCTACTACAGTGGGGGGAGATGACGTGGCTACTACAGTGGGGGGAGATGACGTGGCTACTACAGTGGGGGAGATGACGTGGCTACTACAGTGGGGGGAGATGACGTGGCTACTACAGTGGGGGGAGATGACGTGGCTACTACAGTGGGGGGAGATGACGTGGCTACTACAGTGGGGGGAGATGACGTGGCTACTACAGTGGGGGGAGATGACGTGGCTACTACAGTGGGGGGAGATGACGTGGCTACTACAGTGGGGGGAGATGACGTGGCTACTACAGTGGGGGGAGATGACGTGGCTACTACAGTGGGGGGAGATGACGTGGCTACTACAGTGGGGGGAGATGACGTGGCTACTACAGTGGGGGGAGATGACGTGGCTACTACAGTGGGGGGAGATGACGTGGCTACTACAGTGGGGGGAGATGACGTGGCTACTACAGTGGGGGGAGATGACGTGGCTACTACAGTGGGGGGAGATGACGTGGCTACTACAGTGGGGGGAGATGACGTGGCTACTACAGTGGGGGGAGATGACGTGGCTACTACAGTGGGGGGAGATGACGTGGCTACTACAGTGGGGGGAGATGACGTGGCTACTACAGTGGGGGGAGATGACGTGGCTACTACAGTGGGGGGAGATGACGTGGCTACTACAGTGGGGGGAGATGACGTGGCTACTACAGTGGGGGGAGATGACGTGGCTACTACAGTGGGGGGAGATGACGTGGCTACTACAGTGGGGGGAGATGACGTGGCTACTACAGTGGGGGGAGATGACGTGGCTACTACAGTGGGGGGAGATGACGTGGCTACTACAGTGGGGGGAGATGACGTGGCTACTACAGTGGGGGAGATGACGTGGCTACTACAGTGGGGGGAGATGACGTGGCTACTACAGTGGGGGGAGATGACGTGGCTACTACAGTGGGGGGAGATGACGTGGCTACTACAGTGGGGGGAGATGACGTGGCTACTACAGTGGGGGGAGATGACGTGGCTACTACAGTGGGGGGAGATGACGTGGCTACTACAGTGGGGGGAGATGACGTGGCTACTACAGTGGGGGGAGATGACGTGGCTACTACAGTGGGGGGAGATGACGTGGCTACTACAGTGGGGGGAGATGACGTGGCTACTACAGTGGGGGGAGATGACGTGGCTACTACAGTGGGGGGAGATGACGTGGCTACTACAGTGGGGGGAGATGACGTGGCTACTACAGTGGGGGGAGATGACGTGGCTACTACAGTGGGGGGAGATGACGTGGCTACTACAGTGGGGGGAGATGACGTGGCTACTACAGTGGGGGGAGATGACGTGGCTACTACAGTGGGGGGAGATGACGTGGCTACTACAGTGGGGGGAGATGACGTGGCTACTACAGTGGGGGGAGATGACGTGGCTACTACAGTGGGGGGAGATGACGTGGCTACTAGAGTGGGGGGAGATGACGTGGCTACTACAGTGGGGGGAGATGACGTGGCTACTACAGTGGGGGGAGATGACGTGGCTACTACAGTGGGGGGAGATGACGTGGCTACTACAGTGGGGGGAGATGACGTGGCTACTACAGTGGGGGGAGATGACGTGGCTACTACAGTGGGGGAGATGACGTGGCTACTACAGTGGGGGAGATGACGTGGCTACTACAGTGGGGGAGATGACGTGGCTACTACAGTGGGGGAGATGACGTGGCTACTACAGTGGGGGAGATGACGTGGCTACTACAGTGGGGGGGGGGAGATGACGTGGCTACTACAGTGGGGGGAGATGACGTGGCTACTACAGTGGGGACTATATGGTGGCGGAATTTTTTCACAGGTTTTTGCAAATTCAATTATTATTTGCTGATCCGAAAAATGATCCGATCCGTGACTCCTGATCCGAGGATCGATCCGATCCGTGAGTTTTTTGATCCGTTGCACCCCTACAGCACGGTAGTGGTGCATACACCGCTCTTAAACCACCCCTGCCATTGAAATGAATGGGCAGCGCTGCTGAAAAAAACACATAATCCTCACTCTTACACCACGAAGATTTAATGCAGCATCTGTAGTTTAAAATGATTCCGCAAAATACCTTATTTTACACCTCTCCTGGGCGCTCACGTGACTTGCAGGCGCTCTCCCACCTCGATCAGAGCACTACAATGGGAAGGGCTGTGTTTCCCCCGCTGATGTCAGGAGAGGAGAGCGGTGGGAGGTCACATGAGCGTCCCACGTTGCTGTAAAGGCATTTTGCAGAAACATTTTTAAAAAAAACTACAGATACTGCACTGTATATCTTCATGTAAAAAGGGGGAATTACATGTTTTTCCCATAATACGGCTATAGCAGTGAGAGGGGAGGGGCGAGAAGGAGATGGCTGACACAAACTGGGCTGACAGGCAGGGAGAGAGGAAAGCAGCAGGATGACGGAGGCATGTAAACTGACCACACATCCATGGGTCAGCAGCAATGATAAACACGGTCAGCTCTCAGAGGAGAAGTCAGGACCAGGCAGGATAAACCAGGTACTGTAGAAGATAGAAGGGGCAATTGAAAAAGCACTATGCTACAGCTTGTACCTTAAAGGGACAGAAGTGTCTTTTAATGGGGGGGGGGGGGGACAATGACTAACCTATGCAGGACAGGTAGTCACTGCAAGGGAAAAAAAAAAAAATATATATATTATATACATACATACATACATACATACATACATACACTTTAAAACCAGTAACTTCCAAGCACAGGAGAAATCAAAATGCTATTAAAAGTAGTTTAGACTTCCCAAATAACCTAACCTGGGTTTAGAAAAGCTAAGATTAAATGAAGCTCAACTTTAGTCTAAAAGCTCCCAACATGGGGACCATTCCTCTGTAAAGATGCAGTGAAGCACCAGAAACCCAGCACAATGGCAGCTTAAAGCCTCCCACCTTTCCCCCCCCCCCTTTTGCTGGATAAACAGCAATGTGCTTAGAAAACTTTTGAGTTGACTGCCTTGTCCATGTGCACCTTACTTAAAAAATTGTAGTAATGAATGGAGTAGTTGCGACTTGTTTTCCTGACAAATCTGGTGCAGATAACACTGGATGTCTTCAGCTGCAAAACTGTTTTTAAAAGTAGTATGGAATTTTTTTTTTTATAGTTACCTAGGTGGATGCAGCATTGGTCAGATGCTGCATCTGTCCCCCGCTAGCTCTAAGGCTGAGAACTGAGAGAACAAACACTGCTGATCGCATAGTTCTGAGCTCCCTGAGTAGAGTTGGTGACTGTTAAGAGTCTTGGCTGAGAGGCAGAGCCGGCTGCCGCTCCAGGCATGTGGGCGGATCCCGACCATATGGTCACCATCTTGCCTGAGCCGGCACGTTGACATCAGCCGGCTTCAAACGGATCATAGGAGCGCAAAACAATTTGCAGTCCTGTGATCCACAGGAGAAATACAGCCAAACAAGCTTTGGCTGTACTACTCCTTTAAAGAGGAAGTAAAGCCAGGAAAAAAAAAAATACACCCTGCAAGGCAAAGGCATAATGAGCTATTATGCATAGCATACTAGCTCATTATGAATAACTTGCCTGAGATGAAGCCCCCGAAGCGATCCTCGTTGTCCGACGCCGCCATCTATCCTGGAGTGACTTCCGGGTATCGCGGCTCCGGCGCCGTGACTGGCCGGAGCCGCGATGACGTCACAAGCTCAGTTAGCAGCGGCATGCTCAGTGCGCCGTAGACAGCTGTGCCTGTCTTTTGCAAATATCTCCTAAACCCTGTAGGTTTAGGAGATATTTCTTGCACCTACAGGTAAGCCTTAAGCTAGGCTTACCTGTAGGTAAAAGTTGTCTGTAAGGGTTTACAACCACTTTAAAGGCAAGTGTGAAGAATTTGATACAAAAGTAAAATGGTTGTGATAGGACAACCTTTTTGCAAGAATGTGCTCTGATAAACATACCAAAAAAAAAAAAAAAAAAAAAAAAATAGCATTTAACCGATGCCTACAATAAGAGGGTACAAACCATTCTCCAGTCACTGGAGTTCATTTTTCCTTAGGGGTCCCAACATACTGCACAAATACATTACCAATGAGTAGGTGAAGAAGCTAAAAACATACCCTTGTCCTCCATAGCCTCCATAACTGCCAGGATCTAAAAATACAATTTTAAACAGTACATTAGAAAATGCAAAAAGTAGAAATATATATATTTGTGAACTTGGGATTCCCACTTATTTGCAGGTTCAGAATAGGGAGTTACAGCTGGCTGCGGCCCAAAAATATAAACTATTTCATTGTCTTTGATCGGTATACGTTTTATTTGACTGATATGTTGTAATCAAAACATGTATAGCATTGTGCATTTTAAAATTACACTAAACTCTGGTGTATGTATTAACTAATAAAGTAGCTTTTATTGCTCCAAGCCTCCTCCAAAACTGAAAATTCCTTTTCACTGCTGTAATCAGATTTCCCTTTATATTAAATGCGTCAAACACAAGGCCAGGGGCCCAACCCAGCCCTCCAGACCCATTTATGTGGCCCTCGCACCTCTACTGTAGCAACTCCCTCATTGTTGCCCTCACCCTGTCTCTAATAAGCAGAGGAGGGCAACAGAACCCTCCACCAAATCCAGTACCTCTATGCAGCCACAGCACCCCCTGCTCTCCGCCTCCCCTGATCTCAACATTTAGTAGAATCCAGGCCCTCCTCCAGACCCTGCACCGTCTGCTTCCCAGCTCCACCCCCAGCAGCAGCACAAGGTTAGGTGTACTGGGATATAAGGGAAGTTGAGGGACACTAAACATCTGATGTAATGAGGAGGGGGGGAGGGGGGTAGGGTGCTCTGGACATCTAGTCTTAGATACAACCGGGCCTTTTAGGGCAGCCGTAATGCCGATGCACCCTGCTATGAAATAAAGATTGCCACTTCTGCTCACGTCGAAGATGGGCTAGTGACTATGGGGTTTAAATTACTAAAGATGTACAGTGCCAAATCTGGTGCAGCTGTGCATGGTAACCAATCAGCATCTAACCTCAGCTTGCTAAATATGACCCGTAGGGGTGCAACGGATCAAAAACTCACAGATCGGATCGTTCCTCGGATCAGTCACAGATCGGATCATTTTTCGGATCAGCAAATAATTGAATTTGCAAAAACCTGTGAAAATTCCACCACCATATAGTCCCCACTGTAATATCCATGCCATCTCCCCACTAATATTGGCTGGGTACTGCAGAGCATGGATGGGTATTACAGAGTATGGCTGGGTATTGCAGAGCATTGAGGGATGGCTGTGACTGCGATTGTCACAGCAGAACTGTGGGCACTACAGATCCAGCCCACAGTGCTGCTGCCATCCGATCTTTCCCCTCCACTGTACAGATCTGTACACAGAGGGGAGAGAGGAACCGGCATCATCTTGACGATGGTTTGTTTACAAGTGATCGCTCCGTCATTTGACAGAGCAATCACATTGTAAACTGCCGACGAGTGCACCAAGATGCCGCGGCTTCGGCCTAGCTCCGGAGCGGCGGCCCTTTCCTAAGGCCGAGGAGCCCTCCGCGGATCACGGTGTGTGCCGATCCGAACAGGGTGACCCGTTCGGATCGGTGACGATCCGTTGCACCCCTAATGACCCGGTTCACACTGGTGCAACATGCCTTAGAGCGCATGACATGTAAAAAAAAAAATCAATGTTTCCTTATGAGAGCCTTCTTTACTGTTCCAACTTGTGTCGGTCTGACTTTTGAAAAGGTTCCTGCACTACTTTGGTCCAATTTCAGCCTATTGAATTTAATGGAAGTCGCATCCAAGCGACATGTTCTCAGAGGCAATGTTAGCCATGCAAAATTTATTGGGGGGCATGGGGTCTCCCCCAAATTCCCTTTAGCCAAGCAAGCACGCCACACCCCCCCACCTCCTGAACTATACCACACCACAAGGGGGTGCTTGTCCCCACAAGGCTGTGGGGGTCTACAGGCAGGGGGCTCATCAGAATCTGGAAGCCCCCCTTTAAGGGAGACCCCAGATCCCACCCCCCGTGTAAATATGGGGTACATACTCCTACCCATTCACCCAAAATAGAACAGTTCAGTTTGACATGTCCTTTATTAAAAAAAAAAAAACAATGTCCCCTGTGGTAGCTCCAAAGTCAATCACGATGCCTGTCGCCGAAAAAAAATACTCTTCCCCCAATGAACACGCCTGCCATTCTGGCAGCTCTGGTGTCTGAGATCTAATATAGCTATGGGGTGTGGCAATGCGGTGATGCCAAACCGAAGAACCCGCCCTTTTACATCACCGCCCCAGGTATGATGGGACCATAATGTCACAGAGGGGTGGGGTCTCCAGGTGACATCACTGCATAGCCATGCCAGTTATTAGAAATGTCAGACACCAGAGCTGACAGAACGACAGGAGTGTTAGTTTGGGGGGGGGGGGGGGGGGAGCACCCACCCATCGGGTTAGCGACAGACATTGACTGACACTGGAGCTACCTTTCATTCTTCATTTTTAATATAGGACTTGTCAAAAAACAGACTCCTGTTTTTCTTAAACTACACTTTTTCGGGTTGAATGGGTACTGCATACCCATTCACATAACGAGGGTGGGGCAGGATCCGGCCCCCTCTTAAAGGGGGCTTCAAGATTCCGATAAGCCCCCTGCCCGCAGACTCCCACAACCCAGGGTTGTGGGGGGGGCCTCATCCCCATCAACACGGGGACAAGGTGCTTTGGGGTGTAGAGGGCATGTGGCCTGGTATGTTTCAGGAGGGGGGGGCTGGGCTCGCTCACCCTTTCCCAACCTGCCAGGCTGAATGCTCTGATAAGGGTCCAATATGGATTTTGGGAGAGAGCCCATGCAGTTTTTATTTTGCAATGGGGTTTCCCCTCAAGACCCAAGTCACACTAATCCTAAAATCGGATCAAAATCGAATTCCATTAAAGTCGCATGGAAGTCGGATCTATGTGGCAGGGAAAAGTCAGATCGACAGTAGCATGTCACACCAGTGTGAAACTGGCCTTGAGCTTTGGCAATAAAAAAAAAAAAAAAAAAAAATGAAAGCCAAATTGTTTCTATGCAGAAGAGAGCCTGATTTTGCATTCTCCAGCTTCAGTAAATAAACCCCTATGGGATGTGCTTTAAGCGAAGAGCAGCAAACATAACCACAATGAACATGCACTGAATTTAAAGTGATTGTAAAAAGTTTGTTTTTTCCTATAAAAATAATAAACATGTTATACTTACCTGCTCTGTTGCAGTGCCTTTGCACAGAGCAGTCCATATCCTCCTTGTCAGATCCCCTTCTGTGATCCTGGCCCCCTCCTTCCTGTTTAGTGCCCCCACAGCAAGCGGCTTGCTATGGGGGCACCGGAGCCGAGTCCCAGCTCCCCGTGTCCATTCAGACACGATGCCCTAATCCGGCCCCCTCACTCCTGATTGGCTAGCTGACTTATTGACAGCAGCAGGAGCCAAATTGCACCGCTGCCGTGTCTCAGCCAGGGAGAATTCAGAACGGATGAGACGCTCATGAACATTGCTGGACAGAGGGACCTCAGGTAAGTATTAGGGATGCTGATGCACACAGGCTTTTTATCTTAATACATCAAGATAAAATCATATAAATCATATTTATCAGTTTAGGCCAATATGTATTCTACATATTTTTGGAGGTAAAAAAAACAAAAAAACAAAAAAACAAAAAACACCTAAGTGAATATTGATTGGCTTGCGCAAAAGTTATAGCGTCTACAAAATAGGGGATATATTTATGGCATTTTAATTATACATTTTATTTTTTTCCCCTAGTAATGGCGGTGATCTTTAGTGGGACTGCGACATTGCGGCGGACAGTTCAGGATACTTTTTGGGACATGCGACATTTAATATAGCCAATGACTACTGTATAAATGTCATTGGAAGAGGATTAACACTAGGGGGCAATTAAGGGTTTAAGTGTTCCTTAGGTATGGGGGGGGGGGTTCCTGATCACTTGGAACAGCAGATCTCTCCACTCCCCTGCCAGGTTTTGCCCTCCTGTGGAGTAATCGCCAGGGGAAATCGCAGCCACGTGCATTGGCGCCAGCATTGTGGGTGCACCCTCTTGAGCTTCTTAAAGCTGCCGACGTACAGCAGCGGCTATTCTCACAGCTGTGCCAACCTGCCACAGTACAACCGTGACGGCTGGTCAGGATGTAGAGCTGCACGATTAATCGTCAAGAACCCTTATTGCCATTTTTTCCCTGTTGCGATCTTGACTAAAGTGTTTCACGATTCTTTCTATGCAAAGAATCGTCCCTGCTCTTAAGCAACAGCCATCAAAGGAAGAGAAAAACTGGGCAGTCTGCCAAGAATAACATTCTTTATCAGATGAACTTAAAGTGGTGTTTCCACCAAAATGACAACATTATCTGTATTTACATTAAATCTGACAAAAAATAAAATAAAAAAAAAAAAAATTTACTTACCTATTTCTCCCTGTTGCTAGGTGGTCCCACGAAATCTGCCTCTTCCTCTGCCCGGGCTAGAAACATCAGAAGCCACAGCCGGGTGCCCACAGTAAGGATGCCGGCGCTGCGAGCGGTGAATAAGGGGGGGCATCATTTCCCCGCATTGCTGGACCCTGGGACAGGCAAGTGTCCGATTCTTAAAAGTTAGCAGCTGCAGTATTTGTAGCTGCTGACTTAAAAAAAAAAAATTTTGATGGGCCCTCCTCTAACTATAAACATTGTAACAATTTGACAATGGAATAGACTTTCACACAAACATGTCCATGAATGGGCTCGGCTCAGTGGGAGAATCACTCCAACCTCTGCTGAGTAGGCAGATGACAGGTCTGTCTCTGCACACTGTGCAGAGACAGACCTGTCAGAGCGCTGCTCTTCTCTATTGGGTATAAAATGAAGACGGACCATAGAGTCAGCGGGTCAGATGTCAGCGGAGTAGACACCCTAGAGAATAAAATGGTGGTTGTTGCAATATTTTATGTCACACTATTTGCGCAATTTTTTGGGGTAAAAATTTGTAAAAACTAACCAGTAAAGTTAGACCATTTTTTTTGTATAATGTGAAAGATTTTTTACGTCACGAGAGAATAGTTATCTTTTTATTCTAAGCAAAAAAAAAAATTGTGATTTTCAGTTTGGCCAGAATCGTGCAGCTCTAAGTTAAAGCAGTGCTCCATCCATGAGGGGGGAAGTTCTGCTTTAAGGCCTCCCCCCCCCCCCACTCCCGTTTCTGAAGTGGAGCAAGTACCCAATTTTGATAGGTTCCCGCTCAATCTTCTGGGACATGCAACAGGTCCCAGAACACTACAGGACCATTAATGACATGGTTCGTGCTTGTGCAGTGGGCACTCGGCTGCAAAGCCACAAGCTGTCACAGCCGAGTGCCAACAATTAAGATGCCGGTGCCTATGGACAGCCAAGTGGAGGTTAACACGCCTCGGGTGGGCCCATTGCTGGGTCGTGGGACAAGTGAGTGGCTGTTTCATCAGCTACGGTTTTAGTAGCTGTTGACTTAAATTTTACATAGGAGACTGGAGCGCCTCTTTAAGACTGTCATACATGAATTAAAATGTGGCCAATTCAGAAAGGTCTGGTTTTACAGAAGATGATCTACTTCTGTAAAACCAGCTTGTTTGAAAATGTCCGCTCGATCAGCGCCACTGGCTATAGGAAGTCTCCCTGCTGTCAGGATACAAAGGTTCAAACGGGAGGATTTCCCCATCCACCTCAAATATGTGAATAGGGTAAATTGACTTTTTTCAATCAGCTCGCTGGTTGAACTGGAAACTAAAATTTACTAATGTATGGGCTGCTTTAGTGTAACAAAAATAAAAAATAAAAAACTAAAAACTGCATATAGGTGGCTGACATACATTACCATAAAAGCTTGCCAACTAAGCCACATTATGAAACATCTGCTTCACACACTTTCAAAACTGAATAGTGAACATTACTCAGACTTGTAGCAAAGGTTTATCTCACACTTCTCATTGAACTATTCATTGATATCAGAAGCCTTGTCATTTACTGGATAAGTAGTGTTAGATTGTTTGGTCCATCTTATTATTCAATACATGACTTTGGAGGTGAGGCAGTGGCGGCTGGGCAGGTGGTTCAAGTGTTGTGCCGAGAAAGGTCCCCTGCCGGATAATGCCCGCTCTGTACTGCGCAGGCGCAGTACGGAGCTGCCGAAAATCTCCAAACATGACCAGCTGTTGATCAGCTGTACACGACGCCTGCGCAATCAAGACGACATTGTGCCGCACGCTCTCGATGCTCATGCAACTCTGCAAGGGGCGGATGCATACAGAAGAGGCCACATGGACAGAGCTCATATGATGGGGCTGGAATTCTCAAAGGTGCAGATGTATTATTGAGAAGCATGTAAGGGGCGGATGCCTACAGAAAAGGGTGTATTTTACAATGATGGGCAGAGCAGATAAGGGCGGGTAGTTCAACGTTGATGGGCAGGTTATACATAACAAGCAATTTCAATACTTTCCACAGTAAATTTTCTTATGCTTATATCTTAACCCCGTCACCACAGGATGGCTACAGGACATGCACATGTATGATGGATGTATGTATGTATACAGCGGTCATGGCATGCGTCCCTTACGCGCTTCTCAATAATGCACCCGCCCCTTTGAGAAATCCATCCCCATTGTATTAGCTCTGCCCATCATGCGGCCTATTCTGTATGTAGGGG